>JADRCD010155179.1:0-10143 GCA_019843815.1 Montemys delectorum | reverse complement strand
CGAGACCAGCATGGTCTACAGAGTGAGTTCCAGGACAGCCAGTGCTGAAAAGAGAAACCCTGTCACAAAATAAATAAATAAATAAATAAATAAATATAAATATCCATAACCTTGATGCCATAGAGCTTGGAATCTGCAGTTGGGAAGAAAGAGAACGTATGTCAGCGAAAAAAGGCATGGATAGGTTTTTAGTCATACTGCTTCAAGAATGAAAATATTCCTTTCTGTAAATATTTGCATGAGGAATTGTATGTTCTGCTGCTAATGTGTAGATACAAACCAAGTATACAACTCTCATAGAACACAAAGTACCTAATGTACTTCACAAACTGGCATAAATAACTATGTCTGCACACTACCCTTGTCTGTGAGTACTACTGACTTTGTGGTTTGTGGAATTAAATGATCTGAGATTGTGCACATTATTATTCATCAAATTTTTCTTTCTTTTTTGTTTAAATAATAATTTTGGCTATTCCATTCCCTATGATGGTATTTTGTTTCATCTAAAAGCATAGGTTAATAGAGAGCAATCATGAGTTAGTGGTCTCTAGAGCAATAAGGAATGGAATAGATGCTCAACACCAAATTATGTATTGATATATCCTCTAAAAAATACAAATGCATAATTATTAACTACATACTTATGATATCTTATGAGGGTTTATTGTTGTTTGCCAGCAGATATGGAACAGTGTGTGAGGTGTCCAGATGAGAAGTATGCCAACTTAGAGAAAACCCACTGCCTCCATAGAGCTCTTTCTTTCCTGGCTTATGAAGATCCACTGGGGATGTCTCTAGTCTGCATGGCACTGTTCTTCCCTGCCCTCACAGTATTGGGACTAGTCACTTCTGTGAAGTACAAGGTTACCCCAATTGTGAAGGTCAATAACCACATTCTCAGCTACATCCTGCTCATCTCTCTAGTCTTCTATTTTCTCTGCTCATTGTTCTTCATTGGACATCCCAACCAGATCACCTGCATCCTGCAGCAGATCAAATTTTGAGTACTTTTCTGCACTGGAGTAGCTATTTGGAGTAGCTGTTTCTACAGTGTTGGCCAAAACAGTAATTGTGGTCATGACTTTCAAGGTTACTACTCCAGGGAAAGTATGATAGGGATGTTGGTGTCAGGGACACCTAACTAGATCATTCTCATTTGTACCCTAACCCAACTTGTTCTTTGTGGAATCTGTTTGGGAACATCTCCTCCCTTTATTGACAGAGATATACAATCTGAACCTGGGAAGATCATCATTATTTGCAACAAAAGCTCAGTCATTGCTTTCTACTTTATTCTGGGATATTTGGGCTCCTTGTCTCTGGGGAGCTTCACTGTGGCTTTCTTGGCTAGAAACCTTCCTGACTGATTCAATGAAGCCAAGTTCCTAACATTCAGCATGCTGGTGTTCTGCAGTGTCTTGATCACCTTCCTCCCTGTGTACCACAGCAGCACAGGAAAGGTCATGGTGGCTCTAGTGGTTTTCTCCATCTTGGCTTCTAGTGAAGACTTGCTAGGGTGCATCTTTGTCCCAAGGTATTGGGTTATTTTACTTAGACTGCATTCAAATTTTCTGTAGAAGTACAAAAATCAATTGATTTATTGAATTTTAGTGGTTTTTAAATATTAGGTGATACTCAACATATTTTTTTGCTTTGTCTTAAAAAAATACTACTAAATCATATAAAAATTTTAAGTAATGTACAAAATTGTTACTTACAATGTAAGGCAATACAACACTGCCTAAGGTAATGTCAATTACTAAATTTTAGTGGAAAAGTGTCTCAGTCCCGTGTACACAAAACTAAACATTGGGAATAGGGATGATCAGGTGATGAATGGCTACCATCACTTTGACCTGTAGGTAGGTGTGTAAGCCATGTTCCTAATTAATGTTTAATAAAAGGTGACCCTATTGCTTGTGACAGGTCCAACTCTTGGCAAATTGTTCTATGAGCCATAAGAAAGAGGATTGTAGAGAGCCCATACATGAAACCAGTAATCAGCATTATTCCATGTGCTGTCATTGAATGATTGTTTCTACATTCTCATTTGGACTTCATTCAATTAACTGTAACCAAGGTACATTGGGAAGTAAGTCTTTTCTCACATGATTCCTTTTAACATAGTGCTTTGTTACAGCAAGAGAATCTAAGACATCAGGAAAATGTTAAATTGCCTTGGTTGGGATTTGGAACATCATAGATTACTGATTCCATAGAAGACACTAATTTGAAAAGTGAAACAAGATTGAATGTTTTAGAGTGACAATCATAGTTTCAGTATTGCTTATTGTTGATGGCCATCACAGAGGCCTGAGATTTTATAATAGCCTTATAATGTACTTTGAAAATATTCAGAATATCATGTGACATACTAAGAAGAATACAGCATATTAAGAGGACTATGTGCTTCAGGTTGTGTCTGATGTATAAGGTTCTTAAACTTTATAGGAAAACACACCATGTCATTATGAAATTCATGTGTTTCGTTCAGGGACAAAACCTGGTAGTAGAAAATACATCACACACTGTTACCTCCCACACCCAATTCAGTCTCTGGAATTTGGTGCCTTCCACCCTGGTGACCTGGGGAATTAAGACAAAAGACCTTCTGCAGACTATCAACTTATCTCTGAAAGAAGTTGCCCGAGAAGTTCACACTGAGATACAACTACGCTTGTGACAACGCCTATTGCCTGAGGACATCTGCAGACATCCAAGGCGTTGGTGACCTCAGGCCCTGACTCACCCCAACTTCCCCCTGACTCCCACCTGACTTCTTCCTGACTCCCTCCTGACTCTTTCCTGACTCTTTCTGCAATGTTTATGTTATGCAAATATCATTGTCACCTAGAGATCCAGTTTTGCTTTCTCAAATACATATAAATGCTGAACCTGAATAGTAAAGTTGGCAGTCTTGATTGGGACTCAACTTGGCTTCAAGTCCTTTTGTTCTTGAACTCTGTGTTTCAGGTCCTTTTCTCCCTTTGATCTGAGAGAACCCATTTTGTGAAACTGCGGGACACTTTCATAATGGCCCCACATTGCTTTATTTCCTTCAACTGACTGTCCTTGCCATAACTCATTCTACCACAACATCTTTAAAAATAAGAAGTTGGAAAAGAACTCTGCCATAATTATTTCAAGAAATACCCCAAAATCTAAGTGGTTTTTGAATCTGGTTCAATGGAGTTTGCAACATTTATCTGCCTGAGTGTAGGCACCAAATGTCACTTCTTTCAAAAATCAATTTTAGAAAATTACAGTGAGGTGCTAACACCAAATAAACAGTCATTTTTAACTACTTCATTTCAAAGAAATGATGTTGCAGAAGCTGATGCTGTAGAGATGCAAATTCAGACAATTTCTTTATGTTTTAGCTTTTCATTTCCATGCTGGAAAGCAAAAGGAGAAACATATAATTGAAGACACTCCAAGGATCACATTAATAATTAGAGATAAGACATAGTTTTCTACTGATATTGTTGAGAAATGATGTCATTTTATGCTCTAATGCTAATCTCCAGAGGTCCGTATTATTCAGCAGTGATTATAATGCTAAATAGTTTTTTCTCTGATATTTTTTAAGTTAAGTAAAAGTCACATGAAAATGTCCTTGAGGGTGAAATTTATAATTTATAGACCAGGAAGCCTATGTTTGACAACTCAAAAATATAATCTTGATTTGTTTTAGGGCTGTCACATTTCCTCATGTAGAAAACCTCAGAGGTCACTTAGCAAATTAAATATGATTAAATATGCAGTACATATGTGAGGAATTCTGATAATTCTAGTAAATCAGAACACACAACCTGAGTCTAAATGCCTCAAATTTTCTGAACTCAATGAAACTGTGGGGAATCAGTATCATGAGGGATTCCTACATTACAGAACCTGACTATGACAACCACAGTGTCACTACATCAAATTCCTTATGCTCCCAGATACAAAGGCACTGCTACATAGGTGAGGTTCACTCATCTTCTGAAAAAGGTGTAAGCATTCAGTACTTTCACAATCATATTCAAAGTCCTACAGTTTTTCTAACATGTAAGTCAATCAATATCAAATTTCTATATTTTCTTTTTTTTTAAAGATTTATTTATTTATTATATGTAAGTACACCGTAGCTATCTTCAGACACACCAGAAGAGGGCATCATATCACATTATGCATGGTTGTGATCCTCCATGTAGTTGCTGGGATTTGAACTCAGGACCTTCAAAAGAGCAGTCAGTGCTCTTAACTGCTGAGCCATGTCTCCAGCCCAAATTTCTAATTTTTAATGCAAGAAGAAAATAGAAACTAAATGTAGCAAGATTCATCATTAATACTGATTATTTCATTCATTGATTATTATTGAATCATTTCATTTCATCTTGACCATTATTCAGTGTAATAATTTCAAGAATAATAATCTGTTCAGAAATTTTTAAAATAAATTCAACAATCATGTAAAGGCAGAACTTGGAGCAAGCAAAATTGAAAAGTCCATTATAGAATCTACATGTAGTATAGTAGGAAACTGGGTAGTACTGCAGCCCTCCTCATAGTCAGTCACTGAGTAAAGAAGTTGTTTTTGAGACTGGAGTGTTTGGAAAACTTCCTGAATTCAGACCTGAGCCCTCATACATCCCACAGAGCACTCTAGCTCTAACTCTGTTGCTGTTCTTGTAAAAACAATGGAGAACTTCTGTTGCTGTGCTTATGAATACAATGGAGATGATATATCAGAACATACTTCTTTGGATTATGAGGATATGGGCCAAGCACACAGGAGACACCAGTGACTGCTCAGTCTGTCATCAGTGAGTGCGTGGATACCTGGGTAAATCCTAGTAGAGGTGATGGTTTTCCTGGTAACACTTGAATTTTCAAACTTACAGTCATGAATCAATTGAAGAATAAGTGAGACATACTATGTGTATATTGGTGGCTTGGAACTGAAAAGCTACTGGGCCCCTGGAGTTGTTGAAGAAGGAAGACCAGTTTCAATGCACAGTGCTCTTACAGCTGTAAGAGGAAAGCCTCACAGTCCTTCTTTTGATAGTGGCTGGCTATTCTCAAGTTCAAACTGAACTCACCTCCATTACTTTCAAAGCTCTCATTTGCCAACTATGGTCTCTGCAGACATCACTCCATGAAGCTATGCAGACTAACTTCAGTTTCTCTATTTTAACATTGCTTTCTTTAAGATTTATTTATTGTATATATGTCAGTACACTGTCAGTGTCTTCAGACACAGCAGAAGACAGCATTAAATCCTATTACAGAAGGTTGTGAGCCATTTTGTGGTTGCTGGGAATTGAACTCTGGACTTCTGGGAGAGAAGTCAGTGCTCTTAACTGCTGAGCCCTCTCCCTAGAAACCTAAATTCAGTTTCTTTTTTTTTTACATTCCCCCTTTTATTTTTTCATAACAAACAAGAATTTATTAGCTCATTTTAGTTGGAAGTTTTAGCTAGAGACATATATATTATTTATTTACATGTCATATGATTTCTCCTTTCCTAGTTTCCTCTCCCAAAAAAAAACCCCAAAAATCAACAAGAACAAACCCCTATTCCCTTCCCCCTTCCCCTGCTTGCCATCCCAGCTTCTCCTGCTTACTGTCCCTGACATTCTCCTATACTGAGGCACAGAACCTTCACAGGGCCAAGGGCCTTTCCTCCTGTTGATGATCTTAAACTCAGCTTTAACTATAGGAAAATTTTAAGTGTGTCAGATGGCATGATTTGAAAAATATCAAATTATAAAATTGGTACACAATTGGTATGCATATCAGAAATCAACATTAGTAAAATATCAGAAACTAGTAACTCACGGAGTGGATTCCATAGAAAACAGCAAGAAGAGATTAGTGAAGGAGACTGTATTACCACAGTAATTTCTCAAACACGTAATTCCTCAAAGTAATTCATCAAACACATAAGGAATGTGAGATCAGAAAAATGTGTAAAAAAATGGAAAAGAGTTTCTTTTAATCCACATATTTGAAGCTCTTTCCATGCTGTGAGCATAGTTGCAAAGCACCTTGTTCCACAGGTGAAAGTGTGTGCAATCCTCTGTCCCAGGAATTGTTCACACAGTCTGCACTGACCCCTCTTCCAAATTTACTACTCACATAACTAATGCTTCCCTTCTGACATCTGCTGGCCACCCAATCATGACACACATTGTTTGTTTTGTTTTGTTTTGTTTTTCTTACCTGAATCATGGGCAAAAGCAAACATACTAACAAGACCAGTTCCATGTAAGCTTTGTTTCCATAAAAAATTTAGAAGATCTACAAAAATAAGTTGTGATCACTTGAGAAAGCATTGGCACATTAACCATCCCAGATACTCATGAGGGGGCAGGATTTGGTGATAGAAAAAAAAAAGGAAACCCTCATTTCTTATACAGCAAGGCATTGAGAGAACCTCACCAGGAAAGTTGCAGCAAGGACTAGATGTTTCTGAGAATGGTAAACACAACAGATTTTTTTTGTTGTTGTTTTTTGAGACAGGGTTTCTCTGTGTTGCCCTGGCCAGCCTGGAACTCACTCTGTAGACCAGGCTGGCCTCAAACTCAGAAATCCGCCTGACTCTGCCTCCCAAGTGCTGGGATTAAAGGCATGTGCCACCACCGCCCGGCCACATAACAGATTTCTAGTGGTCATGTATTTGGAAAATTATGGTCCTCATTCAATAAACGAGTTTGTTTTTGTCCAGGAGCATTAAATACCTCAGCAGAAGTGTTTTCTCACATTCTGGGCTCTACTGCCCAAATTGTCCAATGCTCCAATGTACTTGAAACATAACATGTTCTGCTGTTGTATCACACAGTGACCCACACATGTCAGGAGGGTCTGTTGGTTCTGCAGTTCTTCTGTGTCCTTGTTGATTTTATATACAGTTATAGGAGATAGAGCTGTGGAAGCATCAATAACACAGATTTGCTTAGCTCATATTTATGTTCTATTTTCTTTATCCCATGTGTTGGAAGCATTATCATTTGGTGAATTTATGAAGGTGATGTCCCTTTATGTCTCTTATCCCTAGTAAGTTTTTTGCTTTAATATCCACTTTATCTGAGCTATTCAAGCCTTTATTAAATCATGCCAGAATGGCCTATCTTTTACTTCTTAACTTACCAGGAACACTATGCTCGAAATTATTTTCTCATACACACTACTATAATTGGCATTTTAAAGTCCATTCCTATAATCATTGTCTAACCCTTGATTAGACTATATTGCATACCATGTAATTATTAATAGCCGAGTTATGCCTGACACTTCATTGCTTTCACATTCTTTTTTGTTTTTGTTTTTTGTTTTTTTTGTTTTTTTTTTGGTTTCCATTTCCTATCTACCTGTGAATTACTTGGATATTTTATATTTCATTCCATCTTATCTATAGTGCTTCTCACGATATAGTTTTATTACTTATTAATATATCCTAGCATGATTTACTTTATCATTTTAAGAGGAACATAAAACCTTAACTTTATCATTTGTAATTGTCTAAAATATTATGTCCACATACTATGAGAGGCACAACAATGTTAAATTTTTTGCCCTCAAATGTTAGCCGTAAATTGTCACTTTAAAAAATGGAGAATTGGACAACTTGACTCTGAGGAGTTCTGACACAACCAGGATCACAGGATGGACAGGCTCAAGTCAGATTTAACAAGAGCAGGTAGCACTAGAGATAACAAGATGGCTGGGGGCAAGTGTAAGAAATTAAACAACACAAACCAAGGTCACTTGGCATCATCAGAACCCAATTCTCCCACCATAGTAAGTCCTGGACACACTGTCACACTAAAAAGCAAGATTCATATCTAAAATCACTTCTCTTAATGATACAAGACTTTAAGAAAGACATAAATAGCACCCTCAAAGAAATACAGGAGAACACAGGTAAACAGCTAGAAGCCCTTCAAGAAGAAATACAAAAATCTCTTAAAGAACTACAAGCAAACACAATCAAACAGGTTAAGGATATGAGAAACATCATCCAGTATCTAAAAATGGAAATAGAAATGATAAAGAAATCAGAAAGAGAGACAATCCTGGCCATTCAAAACCTAGGAAAGAAATCAGGAGTCATAGATGCAAACATCACCAATAGAATACAAGTGATAGAAGAGAGAATCTCAGCGGCAAAAGACATCATAGAAAACATTGACACAACAGTCAAAGAAAATACAAAAAGCAAAAAGCTCCTAACCCAAATCATCCAAGAATTCCAGGACACAATGAGAAAATCAAACCCAAGGATAATAGGTTTAGAAGAAAGTGAAGACTCCCACTGTAATGGGCCAGTAAATATCTTCAACAAAAGTATAGAAGAAAACTTCCCTAACCTAAAGAAAGAGATGCCCATGAACATACAAGAAGCCTACAGAACTCCAAATAGACTACACCGGAAAAGAAATTCCTCCCAACACATAATAATAAAAACACCAAATGCACAAAACAAAGAAAAAATTTTAAAAGCTGTAAGGGAAAAAGGTCAAGTAATACATAAAGGCAGGCCTATCAGAATTACACCAGACTTCTTTCCAGAGACTATGAAAGCTAGAACATCCTGGGCAGATGTCACACAGACCCTAAGAGAACACAAATGCCAGCCCAGGCTACTATACCCAGCAAAACTCTCAATTACCATAAATGGAGAAAACAAGATATTCCATGACAAAACAAAATTTATACAATATCTTTCCACAAATCCAGCCCTACACAGGATAATAGATGGAAAACATCAACATAAGGAGCAAGACTACACCCTAGAAAAAGCAAGAAAGTAATTCGTCAACAAATCCACACAAATCTAATTCCACCTCTTAAAACAAAAACAACAGGGAGTAACAATTACTTTTTCTTAATATCTTAATATGAGAATTAATATTACCATCATATTCTAATCGATTAAAATCCAAAAATATGATGAATTAGAAATTTACTGAATGTCATCCAATGGTCTCTCTAATTTGGTCATTGGAGAAATAGGTCCAATATTGTATAATCTATATACACTTTCAGCTTGTTCATGATGATGTCTTGCTTTGTACCACATAAGGGTCTTGAAATTTTGCTTCTCCTGTCTCAGCCTCTCTATTAGTAGTATTGTTTATTTCATATTTTTACACTGTACTATGGTTTTCAGAACAGCTTATATATTTCAAAAGTATGTATATACCCAAAAGAAACATAGAGGATTAACTAGGCAGGTTGTTTGTAAGACATCAACAAAGGGTGAGACTGAATGCTTTGCTTGACGTTTGTAACACTTGTATCAAGTTTGAAGAAGAGGACTTTATAAGTTACTCTTTCTCTGAGATGAATGCTTTTCCAAATTATCACAGCTAATTTTTCATATTCTTACCCTCACCTAATGTCTGTGCCATCCACCAAGAAGAACTGTTGTGCATTGAAAGAGTTGGTGAATGACTTTATGGATAGACCATCTTAAGACAGTCACCATTTCTTAAATGAATGTAACCTGTTCTCTGTGGGCTGAGAATAAAGTTACTCAGTAAAGTCAAATAGCTTTGACCATAGCAGGAAGTCTGTATCCAAAAATCAGGCCTACAATTCATTTCTTGGTGCAGAAGAACTATCAACTCTCAGCTAAGCTATGAGGGAGATAAAATCCTTTGGTGATGTGAGGGTCATTGAACTACAGCCTTATTACAATGAAATCTAATGTCTAAAAATTGTTCTTATTTTGAGCTTGTACCATGGTAAGAGCCAAGATTTTAAACTCTACTAAATAAAAAACAAACAAACAAACAAACAAACAAAAGATTTTATATATTTTCATTTAAGCAAATACTAGTAGTGATGTTTTATTTTCAAGTATACACTTAATATACTTGCAGTTATTTAAAATTTATATTGAGAAAAATGTATTTTCACTGTTGTAAATGAGCATCTACATAAGATTCTTAAGTTGATTGTTGTTTTATATCAAATAACTTTTATAATACTTCTTTTTATTGTTATAATATTTTATAAATTTTAAGGAATATAACAAAAATATATGATAGGTACTGAAGGGGGTCTCTGGGAGGAGTAGGGGTACAAAAGGGAAACAAGAATGCAATTTAATTCTATTTACTTAAAATATGTTTTTAAATGTTAACAAAT
>JADRCD010155178.1:0-11673 GCA_019843815.1 Montemys delectorum | reverse complement strand
GAGGAGTTAGAGAAAGGACCAAAGGAGCAGAAGGGGTTTGCAGCCCCATAGGAAGAACAACAACATGAACCAACCAGAACTCTGAGAGCTCCCAGGGACTAAACCACCAACCAAAGAGTACACATGGTGGGACTCATGGCTCCAGATACATATGTAGCAGAGGATGGCCTTGTCAGACATCAATGGGAGGAGAGGTCCTTGGTCCTGTGAAGGCTCCATGACCCAATGTAGGGGAATGCCAGGACAGGGAAGCAGGAGTGGGTGGGTTGGTGAGGAGAGAAGGGGGTATGGGATAGGGGGTTTTCAGGGGAAACCAGGAAAGGGGATAACATTTGAAAAGTAAATAAAGAAAATATCTAATAAAAAATCTAACACTATTATCAGTACCAATAGTTAAGCAGAACTTAGTGCCCAGAGAACAACCTACTACTATTATTCTGTTACATGAACACAGCATTAGATTGATTCTTAATGAATTATTTTATACCCATTAATTAATATATCTCTCAGCATTCAACATAGAAGCTAATTTTGCTGTATATGTGATAAATAACAAAACCCACAATTGTGGGTGCACAGAATAAGAGGCTGAAGAATGTTGAACCCTAAGTGGGACATTAATGTCACACATACACATACCCAATGCCCAGTGATCATTGCAGAAAAAGAAGCCAGAATATTGTAAGAGCCAAAGGGCTACAGTAGATGACTACAAGGAAATTGTGTTTTCTAGACAAAGAGGCTAGATGCACACTTGAACTCACAGTGGTCCTGACAGATCCGTGCGAGCTCAAGCCACATCAAATTCCAGCATGGAGAGGAGAGTCACAGGATTCTTACCTGAATCCTATTGGCAACTGATATTTGCTGTGCAAGGGAAAGTCAGTTTTCTCTAAGGAAGTAGCCTCTGTTGAGTCAACCATGTCCAGGGAAGACCACACATCCACAAAGACATAAAATTGGATTCTATGGTTTCTTTTTATTCTGGGTTTGAGATTTTTTTTTCTTTTAGATATAAAGTTGGGTGACTAGGGAAAGGGAGACGGATCTGGGAAGAGTTGGGGGAGGAAATGAATATGATCAAAGTACATTTTATGAAATCTGAAAGGTAAAACTAACTAACACCTATATAATTAAACTAAGAGAGAAAATAAAGAATTGTGATTGTTGGGAAAAAAAATGGCCCTATGGGCTCATAGAGTTGAATTATTTGAAAGGACTAGGAAGTATGGCTTTATGCAAGAAATGTGTCAATTGGGGGTAGGCCTGAAGGTTTCATAAATCCCATTCCAAGCCCAGACTCTCTCTCTCTTTCTGTTGCCTGAGAATCTGGATGTAGAACTCTCAGGTACCGTGTCAGCCTGTGTGCTACCATGCTTCCCACCATGCTGATAATGGGGTAAACTTCTGAAACTATAAGAAGGCCCCCCTTAAATGCTTTCATTCATAATATTTGCCACTGTCATATTATCTCTTCAAAGAAAAAGAACATGGACCAAGACAAGAATAGAGGAGTTACAGGTGATCTAGGCTGGTCTCAGACTTGCTAGGCTGGCATTACTTTGACCTTCTGATCCTGCCATCTCCAATTCTCAAATGCTGAGATTACAAGCATGTGGTACTAACCAACACATAAATACCAGGTGAGGAATTAAGCTTAACGTTCTGTTCATGTTACCCCAGTGCCTCCTTAACTGAGTTATCTTCCCAGGCCAAATTTCAGTTTTTCAATCTACACAAGAGATGTAAAAATATGTTGAATGTGTAGATCAGAGAGCTATTTAATAGTAGCTTTATCATAGTAAACTCGTTTTCTATTGCCTTCATAAAACTTTCCCCCTAAAGTAGTTCAACAGGAAAATACATAGAATGTTACATTTTATGATACATGTTAATTTTTTCAGTAGTTTTAGCAGATTGATTAGAGAATTAGATTCACTTGTGATTTCAGGTTTCTGGGTTTTTTGCAGGGTGGTGACTTTAAATTTTTTCAAGTCTCCATTACAGATAATAAAGAATTTTACTTATTTGTTTTATGCAATCATTACCTGAGCAAACCTGCTTGTTTTATTATTTTGTTCTCTTCCACATCCTGTGCGCTTATCAGTCACCCTCACACCTCATTATCTGAAAAGATGTGCCTCAAAATGCACAATAAAGCCTCTCACAGACTTGCCTTACTTCAGTGAGCAGCAAGCCACTGTTTTCTCTATTTCAGATGGAAATCAGCACTACATTAAGAACAGTGGACAACATTGTCAGTTGCCATCAGTCTTTCCTAGACAATATCAGGACCAATTTAGAATTTGTGCTTGCCTAGCTACCTTTCCTTTTCTTTTATAGGAGTTATTTAAGGAAACAATACTGAGTTTATACTTGTTTTTCATTGATCTTTCGTGTTCTATAAAACTGACAAACAAGTAGACCAGTTGTCATTAGCTTTAATAGCAGGAGAATGTTATTCTTCAAAACCTTAAATCCAAGACTTATATGAATAGACTGTGACGTCTTCAAGGATAAAACACAGCTAATTCAGCTTTACATCTCTAACATCTATGCTGTGCATGTCACATCAATAGGCATCCTCTTGTACTTTCTTACATGACCAAGGATTTTTAGAAAGTCTTTGGCATTAATAACTAAGACAATCTACTTCTACTTTTTAAATAGTCTATCTTTCATATTTGAGCCCAAGTATTTCAAGAATTGGATTTTCCACTGACAAGTTATCTGTCATTAAAAGCAAATGTTTATCTAGATTTGAAATGATAGGAGAAGCATAGATAAAGCCAGCCAGAAACTCTGGGGAACAAACTGTGGAGGGCTGCATAGCATCTACTATAACTACTTTCTTTTGAATGCTACAAACATTTCCACTGAAAGAAAATTGGTGGGAACTGCTGATGTTGCTCATTGGGTAATGATGTTTTCCATACCAGGATATACATGGTAGAGAGAAGAAGAGAATTGACTCATAAAAGTTGTGGTTTGGTCTTTACTTGTGTGTCACAGCACACACACATGAGCAGATATGCCCACCATAAATAAATAAATAAATAAATAAATAAATAAATAAATAAATGTAAAATATATGTGTATTATGTAAATATTATACATGTATGTAAGTAAAAAAATTAAAAATGACTTTTAAAAATTCAAGCAATGATCTAACCCAAAAAGTATAAATTCCACTAGTAAAACCCAAGGAATGTGAAAAACCATGCAACATTGCTCCTCCAAAAATTACAGCTGACACAGCAATGGGAGTGAAATAAATATCAACTTAAACAAAGAATTCAAAAGAATGACTATGAGTCTGTTCAACTGGACACAGTAAACTCTGCAATGAATTCCATGAGAACAAAAATAGCTGAAATAAAGAAGTCAACACATTATATCAACATGTAGTTTAATGAAGAGACAGGAATACTGAAAAAATATACTGCAGTAGTAGAAATGGAAACTCAAGTAAGTCAAATATCTAAAGCTTGAAAGATTTTTCAATACAATGGATTGATAGGAGGACAGAATATCAAAGATCCAAGAAAAGATAGGGGAATTGAAACATTGATCCACAATATGACGTTTGTATCTTTGACATGAGAGTAGAAGCAAAACTGTCTACATGAATAAAAGAACTAATGAGACATGGAAGAGAAAAGAAAGAAGAATGTAATGAATATAAGGGAGTGTGTTCAATGAGTGATATATGCTTCTCTAAAAATGTGCCTTCGTAATACAGTACCATGTACAATGAATACGCACAGTTAAAAAATTAAATGATACAGTTTAATTAAAAAACAGTGGTCACACACACAATTTATTTTAGTGCCAATTTTCTTTTCAGTAGGAAAAATTTCCCAGGGTTACTTGATGACTTACTGATTTATGACTTCTAACACTGTTTACTTTGTATGTATGTACTTAAATACTTTCTGATTTTCATCATTACTCTTTAAATAGGTAATATTTCAAAATGATGGCTTATTGTAAGCGGAATATAGCTCCCTGTTGGCTTCTACAGCATGACATAAAGCAAATCTAAAATCATACTTAGTTTATAACATTCTGACTTTTAACTCAACATCGCTCTATCCCTCTAAAGTTCATACCAGTCCCTTTCTCTGCGTGTTTCAGAGTAATGTTGTAATAAAGAATTTAAGCACAGTTTTGATATTTGATCGTGAATAGTTCTCAAGTCCCCCTACTTCCATTTGTCCTATTGCATATGTACTGGAAAGCTAAAATTCTGAGCAACCTTCCTTTGTTATCAGTAGAAATTGTAGTTTTTCAAATACTCATCTAAATATATTTTAAAATTGTAAAACCTTCATCTCCTAACCTCAGTAAAAGCTGGGCTCTCTTCCACTATCTCTTCAATTTCTATCCCTGCTTGTGAAATTGCCCTAATCTCCCAAGATAGTCCCATTATAGTAGTAAACCATTTGCAGCTTTGTGATATATGCAAGGCCATCATCAGTCTTAATAAACCAAATTTTGGGTGAGGGAGCCATTTCATTTTTACAAAATAACTATAGTAACTGTGCTAAGGCAATAACTTACTGAGGCAGCATGTGAGCCAGCAGATCTGAGAGTGACAGTGGCTTCTGAGAAGCCTTGGAAACTTCATGTCAATGCTGCCCCTGGGTGCAGTTAGTGGGAACTTCCCAGGGAAGCTTATTTTGCAGTGACTCCCAGGTGAGCCCCTTCTTTCAGTAATTCAGTGATAACTCTATGTCCTTCATTTCTCAACCTTCCCAAAGATTGAATAGAGTCCAAATTCTCTAGTAGCACCTTCATTCTTGTAATTCATGGGGAACCTTGATCTGCTGAATTGAACATCAAATGATCTATTCACTTAATAGTAGAAATAATCACATCTTAGATTTTGACTACAAATAGGTATGCAATAGATATTTATTGTAGAATGGCAGGCCTTTCCCTTATCCATAGAGTTTGAACCAATAAAACACAGTAACATGGAGAAACGTGGTAGCAGTTTAAAAGGAAAGATGTCACAGGACATACAAGGACAATGGAAGATCAGACCCAGACTACTGACTAAGTAGGAAGGAGGTAGCTGTTACATTCATACTGATTTACATGAAAGGTATATAGGGCATCTTTGATAAACCTATGAAACAGTAATTGATGTTTTTGCAATTGGGCCAGCTTTCTAAGTCTATGTTTCAATTTTATATTTTTCTTCTATGTAACTACAAGTAATCACATGGCTGTGTTTATACCATAGCTACTTTCCAGAATGGAGTCCACACATACATCTAAAACAAATGCTAGTCTAAAATTCCTCAAGTATTCAAAATAAACTCCAATACTCAAAAGTAAAGTATTCTTCTACTAAAAATTACCAGAACTACCAAAAGACAAAACCAAACTGAAAAATAATTTATATGTATTATATATTTATACATATTGTTTATACATATTATATTTTTCATATAATAGCCTTCTTATTCATATAATACTTTAAACACTAATATGGGTCAGACTTTTTATTCATGAATCTTAAAGGGGGAAATCTGTCTCAAAGATTATTCCCTGTATTATAACATTTAGGCTTATATGTGCGCTGAACTTACCACATCCCAAGTACTCTATCTGTAGAGACATTTGCTATAGATATGGCTAGAGGGAACTAGGTATATACTATAATGATAAATTCATGAGTCGTAGGACAAGCTGACAGAAGCAGGCCTGCCTTTCCTCGTGCCTATTCCCACCATACCTCGTCACTGCAAGGGCTCCTTGAATGACGGCAAAAAAAAGGAAACAATGAGCCTGTAAATCATATAAGAATATCAGACTGGCAGTATCCCATACACCTCAGCCTTTTGCCATGAAGACTTTGCGTGACAGCAGTATTTGAGGGGAACTTCAAGGAAATTAGTCTCCTTCCCACCCCCCACCCCCACCGGGCATTGTCGCCTGGTACGCCTAACTCAGAGGTAGCCCAGGTATCTCCTTGCCAACTCATGTGCTAGGTGCCCTTCTAAATATGATTCATTCCTAACTTATAAAACTGGAAGTGCCTTCGGACTGACACTCACTGATGTTCCAATACCCTAATCTTTGCTGAGCCAAACCCTGGCCTGAAATTCCATAAAGAATGTTACCCATTTAGAACTAATTGCCTCTGGCATGGTTAGGGAAATAAGGAAGGGAATAAGGCATTGAAGCTTACAGAATGGGAGACTTATCCCGGGGCAAGGTCAAGTAGAATTCTCATTCTCAGTCAAATACTGCAGCTGAACCACTCCTAGGAATTAGCAAGAGATGGGTCTCTACTAGCCCAAAAGATTAGCATAGTGGGTGTTTTACCTAGGATGGGCGGGACCTTGAGCCAAGTGTGTGTGTGAGAGACAGTGTGCAGCACTCAGCATTGTAGAGTCAGCATTCGAGATTCAAGCCTCTGTCCTCCTGGCTGGCGCACTTGGAGCCTCCAGGGACTCCGGTGGGCCCCTTGGGCCCAAGCGTGCTCAGAGCCCTGGGGTGCTGCACCAGTCCAAAGGAGATGGCTGCTGTTTTAGACCCAGTGTATTTTAGATGGCCTCAGATGTACCTCAACTACTGAGCTGCCAGATTTTTCATTTCTCTTTTGCAATGACTGTAAAAGTCTCATGCCATTTTTAAGAAATACATTCAGATACCACACTTTTTGTGTTGTGTCTGTTTATCCCCTACCTAATCCTGTGCACACCTGGCCAGAACTCATCATCCCGTGAAACACGGTGTCCCCACAAGAAACCCCGGTCCTTGGCAATCCTTTGACTCTTGGCCTCACATGCCCCAAAATGTCTGCTTTCTATTCATCAATACTGAGGGGAGCCAGGCTTCCACATGCTGCCCACACTGTCAAAATCCACTGAACTTCAGGCCCATTTAGAAGTATGATCTTCTATACTGGCAGCAGGCTGCTTTCTTGAGTAGGGAGAGTGCTGGGCAGTCAAGAAGGCAGAGCTCAATGAGCAAGCATTGGAGAAGGGGTAAGAAGTCAAAGGGCCAGCCCTGAAAAGAATGACCAGGCTTTCAACCCTGCTATGCTCCACTAAAGGGACCAAGGTCTTCCTTTTACCAGTAATGACAGGACCAATGTTACTGAACCTGTGAAATGGGATCCAGGGATAAGGGATAGAGAAAGGTGGGAGCTGTGCAAACAGGCTGCCCAGGTTCTCTTTCATAGAATGCCCCCAGTCGCAGTACCTTGCTGTAGCTCTCTCCAAGAATCCCTCCCCTGCCTCATTATTGCTGTAATTTATTGTTCTCAAAAATGCTGCATAACAAACCTAATGGATAGTAGAGTTTCTAGGGTCATATCCCCCATCTGGTAAGGCTCAATGGGGCCAGGCACTGAAAGGAATCTCTCTGTACTTCCATCCATCACTTATTTCCTTGGGATACCCCAGGTTGGGCTACATCCATCTCAGTTACAAATATCTCAAGAAATATGGGGTATATTTATTTCTTTTAATTGGAGCTAGAAGAGGTTTCATGTCCTTAACACCCTTCCAAGAGCAGGGAAAGGATGCTGGGATTGAATACCTGTACAGGTCTCCACCATCTCCACTCATCACACTGAGTTTTCTTCTAAATCGAGTTTGAATGGATGCATTCAGGTTGAAGCTAGGCAGATATGCAAACTGCTCTCGACTGTCAGTGATTTGCACACTACTGAACTCTCCATTCAGAAGCATATAGTCTTAATATCCAGTTACAATAAACTATTATTTTATGCTATTTTCATTTAAAGCTTGATTGAAAAAGTAAGCAATTAACAAGTAAACATTTCATTGTATGTATTCATCCAAACATATCCAAACTTTGTCTACTTGCCATCTTTTTCTGATTCCTCTTCTAACATTAAATTCTGTCTGTTTCATCTTCCAGTCCAAGGTCAGTGACTCTGTTTCTTTCACAGTATTCAATTCACTCTGGCTTTCTAAATAATCTTTCTCAGGAAAGGGATAAAATTGGAAGGTATTTTATAAGTCTTAAATTACCAAAAGAGTGGATGTGGAAGAACTGTACAAAGAAAGATTATTTTTCTTTGATGTATACTGAACTCAACTGCAAATGCTGGATAAAACAGTAAAATAAGAACTAGAAAGATTTAACTGCCTAGCTTCAAATGATATAATAAAGACTAGAAGAACCATAACAACAAACAACTGAAATAAAAAACAGAATAGAGAAAACAGAAATAATGCCATAAACAAGCAACCAATCTTACACAAAGATGCCTAAAATCCACAGTAAAAGAAAGATTTCTCTTCAGTAAAACATACCTAGAAATGTGATTATATTCAAATACAGAAGAATCAAGTGAAACTCATTCCTCACCACACAAAAATCAACAGAAATGGATTACCACCTTAAGTGTAAGATCTGAGGGCTAAAGCTACTAGAAGAAAAGCAGTTGAGTCAAGAATATTTGAGTTGAGCAAGATCAAAATAAATAAGTAGGATTTCCTCAAACTTGTGGAGAAAACACTTGTAGACCACGCATCTGAAAAAGGCCTAAAATTCAAAACATATAAGAAACACAAAAAATTAAAGAGATTAAAATATCTATCATTTGTTTATTGAGCAAAAGAAAATTGAACAAATTTCTAAAAAAAAGATATACAAATCTCCATCAAGAACAAAGAAAAATGCTCAGTACCGTTAGTCATCAAAGAAATGCAAATGAAACCATGATGGCATAGCCCTGCACATTAGCTAGAATTCTAGTGATCAGACTGAGAAAAGGAACAAATGTTAATGTGGGTCTGGAATAAAACAAATATTCATGTCTACAGTCGTAATTTAAAGTAGCACAGCCATTATGGAAAATCCTCAGAAAAATGAAAATAGTCACCTGACTCAGTAATCATACCACTAGTTATATATTAACAAATGAAATTCAATAAATAAGTCAAAAAGTATTCTTCATTCTACATTTATTGTAGCCCATTTTATAACAGCTAAGAAATAGATACAGTCAATGGGTCCATCAACTGATGAACTGATTTTTAAAAAATGTGGTATCGAGAGCCGGACAGTGGTGGTGCACATCTTTAATCCCAGCACTTGGGAGGTAGAGGCAGGCAGATTTCTGAGTTCATGGCCAGCCTGGTTTAAAAAGTGAGTTCGAGGACAGCCAGGGGTACACAGAGAAACCCTGTTTTGAAAAAAAAATGTGGTATCTAAACACAATGGAATGCTATTTAGCCATAAGAAAGTATGAAATGCTATCATTTGTGGCAAAACAAAAAATAAGCCAGACACAGAATAAAATATGCTATATGATCTCACTCATTGTAGAATAGGAAAAAAATATATCTCATTTAATTAAAAAGTGTAAGAGTTTTAAGAGAGATAAGAAAAGGGAGGGTGTGGAGATATTTCAGAAAAACGAGGTTGTAATTAGATAGGAGAGATATTTTAAGTAATCTATTGTATATTATAGACTTATAATTATGATTAACAACAGTAGAGTAAATATTTCTTTTTTATTAGATATATTCTTTATTTACATGTAATATGATTTCTCCTTTCCCAGTTTCCCCTCCAAAAAAACAAACAAAAACAAGAAGAACAAACCCCTGTTGCCTCCCTCCTCCAATGCTTGCCAACCCACCCTATCCCACTTATTGGCCCTGGCATTTCCCTACACTGGCGCACAGAACCTTCACAGGGACAAGGCCCTTTCCTCCCATTGATAATCAACTTTGCAATCCTCTACTATACACATGTTGCCAGAACAATCAGTCCCACCATTTATAGTCCTTGGTTGGTGGTTGATTCCTTGAGAGTTCTAAGAGTACTAGTTAGTTCATATTGTTGTTCATCCTAAGGGGCTGCAATCCCTTCAGCTCCCTTGGTCCTTTCTCTGACTCCTTCATTGGGGACCCTGTGCTCAGTTCAATGGATGGCTATGAGCCTCTACATCTGTATTAGTCAGGTACTGTCAGAGTGTCTCAGGAGAGAGCTATGTTAGGCAGGCATGTCCTTCCTTCAGACTCTGCTCCATAGTTAGTCTCTGCAACCCTTTCTGTGGGTGTTTTATTCCTCTTTTAAGAAGGAATGAAATATCCACATTTTGGTGTTCCTTCTTCTTGAGTTTCTTGTGGTTTGTGGATTGTTCTTCCTATATTCTGAACTTCTGGGCTAATAACCATTTATCAGAGAGTACATATCATGTGTGTTCTTTTGTGATTGGGTTACCTCACTAAGGATGATATTCTCCAGATCCATCCATTTCTCTAAGAATTTCATAAGTTCATTGTTTTGAATAGCTGAATAGTAATCCATTATGTAGATGTACCACAATTTCTGTATCCATTCCTCTGTTGAGGGACATCTGGGTTGTTTCCAGTTTCTGGCTATTATAAATAAGGCTGCTATGAACATGGTGGAGCATGTGGCCTTATTACATGTTGGAGCATCTTCAGGAGTGGTATAGCTGGGTCCTCTGGTAGAACTATGTCCACTTTCCGGAGGAACGGCTAAACTGATTTCCAGAGTGGTTATAGCAGCTTGTAATCCCACTAGCAATGAAGTAGTGTTCTTCTTTCTCCACAATCTCTCCAGCATCTTCAGATTCTATTTTGTGGAATACTTTGAGGAGTACTGGTATTAGATCTTCTTTGAAGGTCTGATAAAACTGAACTAAACTCATCTGGTCATGGGCTTTTTTTAGTTGGGAGATTATTAAAGGCTGTTTCTTTTTCAGGAGTACATATGGGACTGTTTAGATCATTGATCTGATCTTGATTTAATGTTGGTACCTGGTATCTGTCTAGAAAATTGTTCATTTCATCTAAGTTTTTCCAGTTTTGTTGAGTATAGGCTTTTGTAGTAGGATCTCATGATTTTTTGGATTTCCTCAGTGTCTGTTGTTATTTCTCCTTTTTCATTTCTCATCTTGTTAATTAGGATACTATCTCTATGCCCTCTAGTTAGTCTGGCTAAGGGTTTATCTATTTTGTTGATTTTCTCAAAGAACCAGTTCCTGGTTTGGTTGATTCTTTGTATAGTTCTTTTTCTTTCTATATGGTTGATTTCAGCCCTGAGTTTGATTATTTCCTGCCTTTGACTTCTCTTGAGTGAATTTGCTTCTTTTTGTTCTAGTACATTCAGGTGTGCTGTCAAATTGCTGGTGTATGCGCTTTCCAGTTTCTTTTTATAGGCACTTAAAGCTATGAGTTTTCCTCTTAGGACTGCTTTCTTTGTGTCCCATAAGTTTGGGAATGTTGTGGCTTCATTTTCACTAAACTCTAGAAAGTCTTTAATTTTTTTCTTTATTCCTTCCTTGACCAAGTTACCATTGAGTAGAATGTTTTTAAGCTTCCACGTGTATGTGGGCATTCTATTGTTTATGTTGTTATTGAGGAGCAGCCCTAGTCCATGGTAATCTGATAGGATACAAGGAATTATTTCAATCTTCTTGTATCTGTAGAGGCCTGATTTGTGACCAATTATATGGTCATTTTTGGAGACGGTGCCATGAGACACTGAGAAGAAGTTATATCCTTTTGTTTTAGGAAAAAAAGTTCTATAGATATCTGTTAAATCCATCTGTTTCATAACTTTTGTTAGTCTCACTGTGTCCTGGTTTAGTTTCTGGTTCCATGATCTGTCCATTGCAGAGAGTGGGGTGTTGAAATCTCCCAC
>JADRCD010155169.1:0-11575 GCA_019843815.1 Montemys delectorum | reverse complement strand
CTCCCAAGTGGTATCCTCACTTGGGCCCTTCTTGAGTTCTGTGGATTGTACCCTAGGTATTCTGTACTATTTTTGGCTAACATCCACTTATTAGTGAGTATGTACCATGAATGTCCATTTGAGTCTGAGTTATCTCATTCAGAATGATGTTTTCCAGTTCCATCCATTTGCCTGCAAAACTCCAGATGTCCTCATTCTTAATAGCTGAATAGTATTCCATTGTGTAAATGAACCACATTTTCTGTATCCATTCTTCCATTGTGAGAAATCTGAGTTGTTTCTAGCTTCTGGCTATCATAGATAAGGCTGCTTTGAACATAGTGGAGCATGTGCCCCTGTGGTATGGTTGGGAAACTTTTGCGTATATGCCTAAGAATGATATTAGCTGGTCTTCAGGTATATCTATTTTCAGTTTTCTGAGGAACCTCCAGAATGATTTCCAGAATGGTTATACCAGTTTACAATCCCACCAGCAATGGAGGAGTGTTCCTTTTTCTCCACATCTTCGCCAACATATTGTGTCATCTGAGTTTTTAATCTTAGCCATTCTGGTTGGTGTAAGGTGAAATCTCAGGGTAATTTTGATTCTCATTTCTCTCATCACTAAGGACTTTGAATATTTCTTTAAGTGCTTCATAGCCATTCAAAATTCCTCTGTTGTGAATTTTCTGTTTAGCTCTATATCTCATATTTTTGATTAGATTGATGAGGGCCAGCAAAATTAATTGATTTGGTTAATTAGAGGTAAGCTCATTGAGTTCTTTACATATTTTAGATATTAGCCCTCTATCACATGTGGGGTTAGTGAAGTTTTTTCTCAATCTGTTGGTTGCTGATTTGTCCTATTTACTATGTCCTTTGTCTTACAGAAGCTTTTCAGTTTCATGAAGTCCCATTTATCAATTCTTGATCTTACAGCCTGAACCATTGGAGTTCTGTTCTGTTTAGGAAATTTCGATCTTGTAGCAAAGAGTTTGAGGCTCTTTCCCACCTTCTCTTCTATTTCATTCAGTTTATCCGGTTTTAGCTTGAAGATCTGATCCAGTTGGACTTGAGCTTGTGGAAGGTCCTAACTATGGATCTATTTTCATACTGACTGCCAGTTAGACCAACACCGTTTACTAAAGATGCTTTCCATTGTTTATTTTTGGCTTCTTGGCCAAAAATCAAGTGTCCACAACTGTATGATTTTATTTCTTGGTCTTCAATTTTATTCCATTGATCAACCTGTCTGTCTCTGTACTGATATCATGAAGTTTTTATCACTATTGCTCTATAGTACAGCTTGAGAACAGGGATGGTGATTCACTCTGAAGTTCTTTTATTGTTAGAAAATGATTCTGCTATTCTGGGCTTTTTGTTTGTCCATATGAAACTGAGAATTGCTCTTTCCATGTCTTTGAAGAATTGCGTTGGAATTTTGGTGGGGATTGCATTGAATCTGTAGATGGTAAGACAGTCACCATTTTTACTATGTTAATCCTACCAATCCATGAGCATGGCAGATCTCTCCATTTTCTGAGTTCTTCAATTTATTTCTTCAGAGACTTGAAGTTCTTGTCATATAGATATTTCACTTGCTTGGTTAGAGTTATCCCAAATTATTTTATATTATCTGTAATGATTATGAAGGGTGTCACTTTCCTACTTTCTTTCTCAGCCTATTTATCACATGTATAAAGCAAAGCTACTGCTTTGTTTGAATTAATTTTATATCCAGCTACTTTGCTGAAGTTGCTTATTAACTGTAGAATCTCTTGTAGAATTTTGGGGGTCGCTTATATATGCTATCATATAATCTGTAAATAGTGGTACCTTGACTTCTTTGCCAATTTGTATCTCCTTGATCTCCTTTTGTTGTCTTATTGCTCTAGAGAGAACTTCGAGCACTATATTGAATAGATACTGGGAGAGTGGGCATCCTTGTCTTGTCTTGGATTTAGGTGGGATTGCTTCAAATATCACTCCATTTAATGTGATATTGGCTGTTAGTTTGCTGTATATTGCTTTTATTATATTTAGGTACAGACCTTGAGTTCCTGAACTGTCTAATACTTTTAACATGAAGAGGTTTTGTATTTTGTCAAATGCTTTTTCAGCATCTAAGGAGGTGATCATGTGCTTTTTTTGCTTTGAGTTTGTTTATATAATGGATTATGATAATGGATTTTTGTATATTGAACCAAACTTGAATCCCTAGGATGAATGATGCTTTCGATGTGTCCTTGGATTTTGTTTGCTAGAATTTTATTCAATATTTTGTATCAATATTCATAAACAAAATTGTTTTGAAGTTCTCCATTCCATCTCCACCTCCCTTCCAGCCTACACCTTCAGTCTGATCAGATCATTAGTGTGTATGCCCCTTTGAAGACCTCACAGTCTGAAGGACTCCCAGGAGATCTGCTATATCTGGGTCAACAGATAGGGGACCCTCCAAAATAACTGCAGCAGCTGGGACACTTGAGGAGCCCAGCAGATGTGGGACTTCTCCCCTCCACTGGATCTCTACCTTTCTTCTGGCCTGTGCATTCTGCCAGGGCAGATCATAAGTGTGTCTTCCCCACTGAAGCTCCCACTTCTGATGGATTCCCAGGCGATATGCTGCACTCAGGACAACAGAGCCCCATGGTCTGAAGGTCTCCTAGAAGATCTGCTGCACCGAGGGCAGTAGGCAAGAGAATGGCCCATATAACCTCAGCAGGTGGGACCCCCGAGAAGCCCAGAGTATGTGGGACCCCTATATTATTTTCATGAGATAGGATTTTAGGCCAGAATCCTGTTTTTCATGTGTGTTGGGGTATCCATGGCTTGCTGTTGTGGAAGAACTAGACTGAAGGTTCCATAGTATATTGGCTTCTGTTGCTTATGGTCTTGTTCTTGCCTCTTGCCATCTGCTTATCTCTGGTGTTAACTAGCCTGGGTGTCTCTGTCTGTAGCCTGCCTCCTCTGTCCATTAGTTGCTGCAGGTCTCCTGGGAGACCTGTGGCCCTGGCTGAACCATATCTTCTAGGATGCCTTCAGACTATGGTGTCTTCAGTGGGGCATACATGCTGAAAATCTGTTGCCCTGGATGGAACAGATCGCCTGATAAAAATGTAAGTAATATATGTTAGCTCAAAAAAAAAAGAAAGAAAGAAAGAAAGAAAGAAAGAAAGAAAAGAAGAGGAAAAAATGAAAGAAAAGAAAAGGAAAGGAAAGAAGAGAAAAGAAAGGAGAGGCTGGGAATCTTAGTGGGTAAACATAAGCACCTGAGTTCAAGTCCCCAGCACCAGTGTGAAATAGCACTATCCTCCCCTGTAACTCCATCTTTGGGAGACAGAGACAGGCAGATCAGAAGTGTTTTCTTTGCCCTACCAAAAAGGATGGTTTCTAGTTCAGAGGAAGGCTCAGTCTCAAAGAAATAAAGCAGGGAACATTACAGAAAGACATCTCAATCCTGCCCTAATGTCTACATGTGTGCAAATATGTGAATCCATGCATTTATGTTGTGCCTATTCAGGTTAAATGAGCCCCAAAAGGCCACCAAAGATTCAATTCCAATGCAATCACACTAGTTTCCTTTATTTACAAGTTCGAACCCAGGATACACCATTGTCACTGACACACTAGTACAGCAGGGTGAAGCCCAGAGCTCTCAAAGGGAAAAGGTTTCATACAAGTGAGGGGGATTCTAGCCTGGCATACTTCTGATTGGGGACAATTACAGAATTGTGCTACTCTTTAACATAATTGGCTGGTGCTGGGAGCTAAACCATAAACTTAAATTCTGCTTTCCTCCTGATTTGTGGTTGTTAGGAAGTGAAGTGCCAGGGGCAGGCTTGTAACCTGGAGGCATGGGCTTGTTGAGGAGTAAACTAAAAACTTGTGCTAGACTAGCTTGTTAAGGAGTAACCTGGGAATTGGTGCTAGGTTCCACCCTGATAGTTAGCTCAAGTTCATCCTTAGGTCAGGTTGTCTAAGATGGAGTCTGAACATAAGATCTGGTCTCTCCATACATAGCACAACACACACATATACAGAGAGAGAGATATAGAAAGATAGAGAGAGAGAGGAAAAGAGAGAGAAAGAGAAAGAGAAAAAGAGAGAGAATAAATAAGAAGGAAAATAATAAAGAGGTAATGGCCTATCAAATTAAGCAATGAACTAAATTAATAGAAAAAGATTGGTATATATAACTGAAAATGTTCACAGTAATCATCCAATATTAATGAAGAACAGCACTTGTTATCTGTCAAGATGTAACCATTATGAAGAATAATGTTTAGGTTAAATAATTGCCTTTATACTATAGGGCTATTACATATATGGGAATAACTTTAGCATATAAAATGAGATTTATTTCTGGATTGTGATGCCTCCAGCATTGCCTTGATTATTCAGAGTTGTTTTAGCTATCTTGGACTTTTTCTTGTGAAGTTAAAAATTGTCCTTTTGTTATCTATGAAGAATTTTACTAGAATTTTGGTGAGGATTCAACCTGATGGGAAATTTTATTGAATCTGTAGATTGCTTTTGGTAGGATTGTCATTTTCACTGTATTAATTCTACTGATTCATGAGTATGAGAGAGCTTTCCATCTGATATCTTCTTCAGTTTTTCTCCAGTGTTAATGTTTATATCATACATGTCTTTTAGTTTCTTGATTAAATTCACCTCAAGATGTTTTATATTGTTTGAGGGTATTGTAAAATGTATTAAATCCCCGATATCATTCTTAAAATATTTGCTGTTTGAATATAGGAGGGCTATTGATTATTTTGAGATAATTTTGTGTACAACTATAACCATGATGGTGATGAAAATGTTTATCAAGTGTAGGAGTTTCCAGATGGAATTTTAGGATCACAAAAGTATACTATCATAATATCTGCAAATAAAGATTCTTTGACTTCTTCCCCTCCTATTTGCATCATGTTGATCTCCATCAGCTGTCTTATTATTCTCCTAAGACTTCAATTACTATTTTGATTAAATATAGAGAGAGTAGAAAGTTTTATCTTATTCCTGATTTTTGTGAAAATACTTTGAATTTCTCTCTTTAAGTTGATATTGGCTATAGACTTCTTGTCAATTGCCTTTGTTATGTTAAGGTATGTCCCTTGTATACACAATCACTCCTGGACTTTTATCATAAAGGGGTAATGGATTTTGTCAAAGAACTTTTGACATCTAATGAGATGTTCATGTGTTTTGTCTTTTAGTTTGTTTATATTGATCAATTTACATATGTTGAACCATCTCTGTACCTCTGGGAGACTTGATCATGGTGGATAATCTTTTGGATATATTTATTAGATTCAGTTTGTGGGTACTTTGTTGATAGTTTTTTTGCATCTATGTTCACAAAAGAAGTGTTCTGCAATTCTTTTTCTTTATTGGATCTCTATGTAGTTTTGGAACAAGTGTAACTGTGGTCTCATAAAATATATTGAACAATGTTTCTTCTGTTTCTGTTTTGTGAAACAATTTGCAGAGTATTGGTGATTATTCTTCTTTGAAAATCTTCTTGAATTCTGTGCTAATGCTACATAGCTTTGGGCTGTTTTATGGTTGGGAAACTTTAAATATTTCTATTTCACTAGAGGTCACTTGTCAATTTGAATTTCTTTTTTTTTTTTGCCTCTTTTTCTTTTTTAATTTAACTTTAACTTTAATTGCTTTATTAGATGTTTTCTTTATTTACAATATCCCCTTTCCAAGGTTCCCCTCCAAAAATAAAATAAAATAAAATAAAATAAAAAAACAAAAACTAAAACAAACCCCTGTTTCCTCCCCCTCCCCTTGCTAACCATCCCAACCCATCATTCTTAATGACCCTTGCATTCCCTTACACTGGCGCATAGAACCTTCACAGGGCCAAGGGCCTCTCCTCCCATTGATGACCGAGTTGGCAATTGTACTGGCTGGTTTTGTATGTCAACTTGACACAGGCTGGAGTTATCACAGAGTAGGAAGCTTCAGTTGCAGAAGTGTCTCAATGAGACCCAGCTGTAGGGCATTTTCTCAATTAGTGATCAAGGGGATAGAACCCCTTGTGGGTGGTATCATCCCTGGGCTGGAAGTCTTGGGTTCTATAAGAGAGTAGGCTGAGCAAGTCAGGGGAAGCAAGCCAGTAAGAAACATTTCTCCATGGCCTCTGCATCAGCTCCTGCTTCCTGACCTGCTTGAGTTCCAGTCCTGACTTCCTCTGGAGATCAACGGCAATGTGGAAGTAAGCTGAATAAACCCTTTCCTCCTCAACTTGCTTCTTGGTCATGATGTTTAGGAATAGAAACCCTGACCAAGACAAATTGGTAGCAGGAGTGGGGTATTTCTGTGACAACCTGACCATGTTTTGGGGAGGACTGTGGAAGGACTTTGGAACTTTGAGCTAGAAGAACCACTGGTTGTTAAGAACTCTGTGGGATGTTCTGTAGGAGCTTGGAAGACCATGTTGAGAATAGTGCAGAGATGGAGGCCTGGATTGTGAAATTTCAGAAGGAAGATTAAAGACCCTTATCAGGGCCATGTTGTTTTGATTGTGAAGATTCTGTGGTTTTGGTTAGCTGGGGCTGAAGTATCAGTTGTGATTAACAAGATACCAGAACTACTAAAGCAAAAACTTTGCATTACTGGGCCTATTGATGCTGGTTACCTGGAGCTAAGAAATTAGTGGTGATTAAGAAGAAACCAGCATCACTTAGGTGACATCTTCTGGGAATTGTTTTCTGAGAGCACAAAGAGGTTGTGTTCCAGAGATAGCCAAGGTTGTACCTTGTGCTGCAGCAGGTCTTGGTAATGTGTAAGAGTCACCCAGCTGGTACTGGTTTTGAAGGCATTAAGGGGTCATTAAGAGAAGCTGAGGCTCAGCACAGTGAGGGGCCATGGAAGAACATTGGTGAAGGGGCAGCCTCAGTTTGCAATTGATGGCCCGGGACTGAAGGGGTTTTAGAGATGCCAGTACCATGAATGAACACCAAGAACAGCAGCAGCAGTGGAGTACAGGCATCTGGAGCCTAGAAGAAAAGATGTGTGCTACAAAGGGCAGAGCTGGAGAAGTGACCAAAATCCTTGGAGTTATCCTGAAGATCGTGAGTGGACCCCAGCCATTGGATGGTTGGAGTTTGATTTTTGCTTTTGATTATGACTGTGCCCTAATATTTTTCCCTCTTGAAGGAAGAAAGTATTTTTGTTGAGCCCATAGTTAAGAGACCTTGAATTTTAAAAGATTTTGGACATTTTAAATTGATTGAACTTTTAATATGTAAAGACTGTAGGACTTTAGATCTTGGGGATGAATAAGAAAGTAAGGGTTGAGAATTAATAGTGATGTGTTTGTGTGTCAAGTTGACAATGGGTCACTTGTACTGGATGGTTTCGTGTGTCAACTTGATACAGGCTGGAGTTATCACAGAGAAGGGAGCTTTAGTTGGGGAAGTACCTCCATGAGACCCAGCTGTGGGGCATTTTCTCAATTAGTGATCAAGGGGATAGAACCCCTTGTGGGTGGTATCATCCCTGGGCTGGAAGTCTTGGGTTCTATAAGAGAGTAGGCTGAGCAAGTCAGGGGAAGCAAGCCAGTAAGATACATTTCTCCATGGCCTCTGCATCAGCTCCTGCTTCCTGACCTGCTTGAGTTCCAGTCCTGACTTCCTCTGGTGATCAACGGCAATGTGGAAGTAAGCTGAATAAACCATTTCTTCTCCAACTTGCTTCTTGGTCATGATGTTTGTGTAGGAATAGAAACCCTGACTAAGACAGCCATCCTCTGCTATACATTTGCTGCTAGAGCCATGAGTCCTACCATGTGTACTCATTGGTTGGAGTTTCAGTCCCTGGGAGCTCTGAGGGTACTAGGTAGTCCATATTGTTGTTCATCCTAAGGGGCTGCAAAGCCTTCAGCTCCTTGGGTTTTTCCTCTAGCTCCTTCATTGGGGATCCTGTAGTCAGTACAATGGATGGCTGTGAGCCTCTACTTCTGTATTAGTGGGGTACTGTCAGAGCCTCTCAGGAGACAGCTATAGCAGGCTCCTGTCATCTAGCACTTGCTGGCATCCACAATAGTGTCTAGATTTGATGATTGAATATCGGAAGGATTCCCAGATGGAGCAGTTTCTGAATTGTCCTTCCTTTTGTCTCTGCTTGGGGAAATGGATGGATCTGGAGAATATCATCCTGAGTGAGGTAACCCAATTACAAAAGAATACACAAGGTATGTATTCTCTTATAAGTGAACATTAGCCCAGAAGATCGGAATATACAAAGTACAAACCACAAACCACAAGAAACTCAAGAAGAAGGAAGACCAAAGTGTGTATACTTCCCTCCTTCTTAAAAGGGGGAACAAAATGCCCATGGAAGAAGTTGTAGAGACTTTTTGAATTTCTGATCTGGGGCTGGTAATACAGATCAGTAGTTAAGAACACTGACTACTCTTTCAGAGGTCCTGACTTCAATTCCCAGAACCACATGATGACTTATTTCCAGGGATTCCTACCTTCTTCTGGCATGCAAGTAGATGATAGAGCACTCTTACCTTTAAAAAAATGCATGCTTACATACATACATACATACATACATATACATATATACATACATACATTTAAATTGCTTATCTGATTTGGTTTAATTTGGAGAGTAATATTTACTGAGAAAATTATCCATTTCTTTTAGATTTTTCCAATTTTGTTGAGTTCAGAGTTTTAAGGTTTGTCCTTATAATTCTCTGAATTTCCTTTGTGTCTGTTATTATGTCCCTGTTTTCCTTTCTAATGTTGTTAATCTGATTATTTTCTCTCCATCTTTTCATTAATTTGAGTAATAGTTTGTTCCGTTTTCTGAAGAAGCAATTTTTTCTTTCATTGACTCTTTGAATTGTTTCTTTTGTTTCTATTTTATTGATTTAAGCCTGGTGTATGATTTTTTTTTTTTGTCATATACTCCTTTCATGTATATCTTCTTCTCTTCATTCTAGATTTTTCATGTGTGCTGTTAAGTTTCTAGTATGAGATCTATCCTTTTTTTTTTAATTTGTTATGTAGGCACTTGGTACTATGAACTTGCCTCTTCAAACAAGCCTTCTTTGTGTCTTCAAAAAATTGGGTTTTATGCATATTCATTTTCATTCAATTTTAGGAAGAAGATCTAGAGATCTGCATGATCTACTGGCTATAAGAAGTGAGATTAGGGAAAGCTCCTGTATGTGGTCTGCTACAGATAAGGGGTTGAGAATGTAGGATTAAATTTGGAAAAGAGGGGAGGTGAATATCCACAGTTAGGCAACTTGCTTTCCTGGTCAGAGTACCTATAGTTCCCCAACTGTGGGTCTCCCTTCTCTTCAGGGACCATTGGTCATTGGCCTAGGAGCACAAAGGGAGCTGGGTTCAGAAGCCTATGAGTATCAACAGATTAACTTCAAAGATCAACTTTGGTGAGGCAATCAACTTTATTATTCCAGGAATAGGGTATATATATAAGGACTTTTAGGTGTACGGTAGAAAGGTGTAATTGGTCATAATACAGTAGCTGAGTACTATGTAGATGAGAAGCCAGAGTGGGTACTGAATTAAGCAGTTCTGCACAAGGTAATTCTTCAATTAATGTGTAGTTTGTTCACAGACAAAGTCAGGTAGAAAAGAGAAGTTTAGATAAGGCCAGGAACCTGTTGAGGGAAATTCTATACTCAGGAAGAGAAAGGGAGGCCTTGCTGAGAAAGAGAGCCTCCCATTTTCACCACACTCAAAGAACTGTCTTGTCATGGGGGAATTTGACCTTGACAGCAGGGTTCTCCAACACAGAGGTAATGACTGTTGGATGATGATGAGATGATGATGATGATGATGATGATGATGATGATGATGATGATGATGATGATGAAGATGGTGGTGATGGTGATGATGGTGATGATGATGATGATGATAGAATCTGTGATCTTTGCATATAAAGGTAAAAGTATCTTAGTTTTGAATAGTTTAGAAATAAGTGGACTACTATAACTGCCAGAACTATTTAATGAATTTCTTATAAAAGCATGGTGCCCATTCCAAATATCCTCAATAAACCAAAGTCTCAAAGGAGATATAAATGATGACAAAATGGTTCAAGAATGCATGAATGAAACATCCTTCCTAGGTTTATACCAGGTTCTGTTTAGACAGCATGATCTCTCCTTGAGTGATTGGACAGGGCTCTCTGTCTCTGTGACACTCTCCCATCAGTGATGCTGCAGTAAAGAAAGCTGGTGGGGTGGGGGAGGAGAGAACAAAAAATGTTTGCAATCTTGTTTCAGTAGGTAAGACTTTCTCTTATGTTGTTTGTACCATATACATATTTGATTTTCTGCCTCTTTGTAGAAAAACAAAAACAATAACAACAAAAACCATATTTTTAACCAAATTCTAAATCTTACATATTTATCCTTTGAATCATTTAAAGATTACATATTAAGTGATGGCCAAACCTGAGAAAGTGGGATTAAGACAGCTTGAATACAGTAGTGTCTGTGAGTATTAGAAATGGTTTAGAAGTTGTATTACCTTAAATAACACCTTCCTGCTACTAATGAGACTCAGCAACATTCCTCTTCATTATCAGCCATTAGTTCTCATTCTCAGTTACTGGATCATTTCTTCCCATTTGAAATTAAGATTTAAAAAAAAAAAAAAAAGTGTGTGTATGTGTGTGAGACTTCCTGAGTTTATGTTAACTGTAGGCCTGCAGGAGTCTACAGAAATCAGAAAATGACATTGCTTTTTCTGTGTTCAACTTCTCTGATAAGGTCTAAGACATGTTAATTCTGTTAGATAAACATTTAGAGAGCTCCCATCTGCACCAGCCAGGAGTAGAGACCTGACACTGGACCCAATCTCACACAGTACATACCTCAGTTGCAGCTCAACCACCCAAGTATTCAGACACATCCAACTTCACAGGTGAGATCTTAAACACTGCCCTGAGACCATGAATACCAGGATAGCAGATTCCCTGCCCAGCAGATACTAGGGCTCCTTCTGACTCCCACATGTGCCCACCTGGAGCAGAAATCTGATCCCACACAGCACACACACTAGTGGCATGTCAATCCCCACCCCTGGACTCCCACTCCACTCAACTCACTAGGATCACTGGAAAAGCAGGCTACAGTCAGAGACAAGGAGGTCAGATAACACCAGAGAAAACCAGATGGAGAGAGGCAAGCATAAGAACATAAAAAACAGAAACCAATTTGACTTGGCAACATCAGTACCTAGTTCCCATCACAGCAAGTCCTGGATACCCAATCACACCCTTAAAACAAGATTCAGATTTAAACTCTCATTTCATGAAGATGATAGAGGACTGTAAGAAGGACATAAATAACTCCCTTAAAAACTTCATGATATTGGTACAGTGGCAGGCAGGTATATCAACGGAATAAAACTGAAGACCCAGAAATGAAACCACACACCTATGGTCACTTGATCCTTGACAAAGGAGCTAAAATGATCCAGTGGAAAAAAGACAGCATTTTCAACAAATGGTGCTGATTCAACTGGCAATCAACATGTAGACAAATCGATCCCTTTTTTTTTTTTTTTTTTTTTTTTTTTTTTTT
>JADRCD010155162.1:0-14048 GCA_019843815.1 Montemys delectorum | reverse complement strand
ATGCACACACACACATACAGACACACACATGCATGTACACACACACATGCACACACACATACAGACACACACATGCATGTACATACACACATGCATGCACACACACATACAGACACACACATGCATGTACTCCCACATGCATGCACACACACATACACAGACACACATGTATGTACACACACATGCATGCACACACATACAGACACACACATGCATGCACACACACATACAGACACACATATGCATGCACACACACACATACAGACACACATATGCATGCACACACACATACAGACACACATATGCATGTACACACACATGCATGCACACACACATACAGACACACATATGCATGCACACACATGCATGCACACACACATACAGACACACATGCATGTACACACACATGCATGCACACACACATACAGACACACATGCATGTACACACACATGCACACACACATACAGACACACACATGCATGTACACACGCATATGCATGTACACACATACATGCACACACATGCATATACACACATGCATGCACACACACAGACACACACATGCATGTACACACACATGCACACACACATACAGGCACACACATGTATGTACACACACACACACACACGGGATGAGAAGAAAAACAAAAAGACAATATTTGACTCCTATGACAGAAATTAGCTGGCGGTGAGCATTTCCTGAGACTCAGAGTCATTCTGTCCACTGAGAGCAGCCATTATTGCTACTGTCATTGCTGTTGATGTAAGCTGGAGAGGATTCTGAGTTGAGAAGAGAAACCGAGGGGCTGGAGATGTACGTAGCTCAGCGATAGAGCACATGGCTTGCATGCATGAAACCCGGAGTTGGATCTCCCTCCCAAACAAAAACGAATAATTTAAGTGACTTGTTATGACCTCCTCTGGGCTTCAGAGTCACCGTTGGACTCCTGAGCTCCTCCCTGGCTGCTCTGTCTTGAGGTAAGCATGGCTGATACCATGTGTTCTTGGAGGCACCAGCTGGAGTGAGGAAGCTGGCCCCCGTCAACCTCATCGTCCATGTGGATCATGGTACGGTTATTCTATTTAATACACACCACTCCGCTGTCATGCTAGGAGTTTAACAGCGCTTTGGACTTTTAATTTTCACTTTGCTACAAAATATTATAGAAGCTCAGCTGTACTTATGGCTTCAGAGGTAACGTTTAATGTGTTAGTGTCAGGTTCTAAGATAATGATTGATCATGCCTGGTGTATAATTACCTGTGTTAAACGATAGCCTGATGCACAGTTATGGCTGCCAAACCCTCCTCACCCTGCCAAGTTTCAACTAGTTAGATATTACCCTGGGATTAGCTGTCAAATCATCTGGAAATTGAGTAACATCATGTGGCAGTAATTTATTTTAGTTTAGTTTTTTTTACCTTACACAAAAAGTTTATGTTACTCTAACATTCTCTGAGATCAAATTTTAAGGCTCTTAAGAACCTAGAAAAGGTGATAAATACCTGTGGTTATTGTCGTCTTCCCAGGGGAAGAACGCCTTACACAGTCATAGACACACACGGAGAGAGATAGTGTACTTTTTCCATTATGAAAGCTATTGGTTTGGATTCATAAACATTTATATTTGCTTCCCTGGATGTCTAAACTTGAAGTGAGCATGGTTTTATCCATTCCTTTAGGGTGAAAACATTAAAAAATTACATTCTATTCTTTCTGGAAACTTGCCTCATAGGATTTATATTTTTTACTTTAAAGCAGCTTTTTTCTTTTGATTTTGAGATGGGTTTTACTTGGTTATCCTGACTGACCATGAACTCCTGAGCTCAAGTCATTCTCCTGCCTCAGCTTCCAGGGTAGCTTGAACTATTCGCTCTATTTTGCTATACCCAGCTGTCTTAGTTACTTGTGTTATTTTATAGTAAGACCCTCTGGCAAAAATCAGTTCAGAGGAGGGAAGAGTTTACTTTGGTTCTCAGTTTGAAGGATCAGTCTATTTCGGGGGGGGGGGACGTCACAGTAGCAGGAGTGTGAGGCCATAATGTGCCTACAGTCAGGAGGCAGAGAGAAAGATGCATGCTAGTACTCAGTTCTCTCTCTCTCTCCTTGTTCAGTCCAGGACCCCAGCCCATGGCACAGTGTAACCCTATTAGAGTGGTTTTTCTCCGTTAAGGCAAAGATCCTCTTTGGTGAGTCTAGTTACTGTCAAGCTGGCAACTGATATTAACCATCACCCTAACTTTTTTTTTTAAATAAATACTATTTTTCCCCTCTGATATTTTTCTGTTTTCTCTTAAAAAGGTGTGGTGTTGCTCTCTTGTTAAGCGTTCTATTGCTTAATTAATGAAGTGATTTGTTCATGTCATAGTGTCTGATTCCCATGCTGTGGTATACTGGTAAGGAGGTGAGAGGCTTAGATTTCTCGGTCCAATGGTTCTGCCCTGTGTGACATCACTGAGCAGACTCAGAGAAAGGTGAGCGGTACCATCTCTGCAGACTCCCAACTCTGGGTGTCACACCCCTTATAAAAACATATGTGTCTACCTTAGCGCCAAATGGAGACGGAAAACATTCAGCTAAGTTGCCAGAGTTAGAGTGACTTGATTTGTTTTATTATTATTATTATTATTATTATTATTATTATTATTATTATTATTCAAGTAAGAAACTGGAGTTCTAATCAACTAAAGTGGTAAGAAAAGCCTTGATGGTGCAGCTGGTTCTGCACAGCCTGTCTCTGTGATCGACACAGACAACTCGGATCGAAACTTGAGTAATAGAAACCTACTTAGTTCATCCCTTTCAAGCACACAATCGACTATTTGGAAACACATAGAAATGGCACGGTATGTTTTCATCCTACATAAGCTGTTGGCGAGTGTGCACTGAGGGTGTTGGAATGTGACAGGCTTAGAGCAATCGTATGGAAACCAAAGTCATCTAAGGATGTCTTCGAACTGGACAGAACAGTGTACTAAAGGTTAAGGGCTGCACTTCAGACCCCTACCTCTTGCTGTGCAGCTAGGTTTGCATCTATAGGCCAAAAGCCACGTAATGTCCCAAGGGAAATAGCTAACAGGGAATTGATGGATTAGTATACTCCAGCCCCACTCCTGGAAAAAAAAATTCCAGGATAAGTGTTATGGATGACAGGTCAACAGGATTTTTACCGTGACATGTGTACATGCATATATTTTAATTTTTTTCTTCTCTTACAAAATCTGGTACATTTCATTTTTAGAAAATATGTTTAGAACGTAAAAATAAAAAGACACAGGAAAAAAAAAGAGGAACCAATCCTAATCTTACCACGAAGAAGTTGTTCCTTCGCTTTTGGCCCCATTCCTTTGTATATTCTTTGAGGCGTTTGAACATGCTGTTGAACTCATATGTGGGTTTTTATTTTTGAGTTTTATTTGCAGTGAACATCATCCCCAAACTATTTCCTTGTTTAATAAAAAAAAAAAATCCATCCTCACCCCATGCAACATGCTCATCTTCATGATGGTCCTTCATTTTCCTGAACCACCTCTCATTGTAGGCATCCGAGTCCCTTTTCCACATTTTCCTTTTGTTATCAACAGTGCTGAAGGAAGTCTCTGTAGATGTCTGGGTCATGCTGCTGACTGTTTCCTCGGGAGCAAGCTTTAGCTCACCTTCGGCAGAGCTGGCTCTTCCTCTCATATCAAGATTACAACGTTGGGGGTTTGCTCGTATCAGGCTGAGATAGCATATCGTTTTAATTTACCGGCAGAGTACTATAGTAAGGCTGTGCAGTTTCTGTCTGTCTAATTAGCCATCTGTGTTCTTCTACTGCGAGATATCTGTTCATCCTTTTGCCTGTTGAAGTCTTAATGTCTTGTAAATAGCCTTAATTGATTTGCGCTTTGACGATTTCACACACGTCTATGGTACGTTCTGGTTTCTATAGTTTCTCTTTCTTACCTTTCTCTCACCCCCTGGCTATGATGAGCTGTGCACACGGTGCAAGCTCGTGTCCATATGAAAAGCACATATTTCCCTCAACTTAGTGTGTTTTAAAATAGCAGCTGGCATATTCTTATGATATATGAAAGTAACAATGTTTATTAAGATCAGCTTTATTTATGGTTCCCCTTTGTGATTTCTGCCACTGATTTTGAGTGCAACAAGTCCCTCTTCCTCCCAGATTAGATACTGACAGGCCTTAGTTTCTTCTTCTGTTTTAGTTTCTAGAGGACATTTAATGCTCCACTCTGTTTAACTTCAACTGAAGTGCAGAGATACAATTTAATGGCATGGATCATTTCAATTCATTTTCCTAGCAAATTTTCCTAGGACCGATTATAAAATAATGATTTTACTGCCCTTTCATTGTAAAGTGCAGGCTTTTGTGTATGTAACTTTGTGGTAAAGCTTGTTGCAGAAGCTATGATTTTGATCTGTCTTTCAGTCTAGATTTGGGTTGATGCTACTTTATAATTTAACAACCACAGGCGTGTTTTTTTTTTTAATGGCTTTAATTGTCATTTGCCCTATTATCACCCTCATTTGAAAAATAGGTGACCGAGTTGTCATTTTTTTTTTCAGATTACTTTAAAATCAATTAAGAACAGATGACAAGATGCTCTGTTTTAATTTTGATTCCTATTAGGATTATTGGTGAGGTTTGAGAAAATTATCATCCTGACTCAGCTGCCGCATAAATGTTAGCAAAGTTGCTTAAAACCCAATAGTAAAGGATTCTGAAGTTGAGAGGCAGAAGGGGCTCGGAGCACTTCAGTACAGCTCTGTCAGACAGCTCGGGTGGGTTTTCCTGATGCACATTTGTCAACCGCAGTGTCTAGCCAGCCTCTCAAACCTGTAAAATAGAAATAATCCCCACCCCCTTCCCTTCCTCCGGGTGTTGGATGATCAGGACTAACATTGTTGCAATCTTTTAGAACATTAAAACGCGTGCACTTTAAAAGTTAGATTATCATGATGCCCAAGTGCCAAATCCCCACATAGACACACATGAGGGACCAGACACTGCAAGTGCCCAGTGATTTTTCATTTCCTTTAACGTGGACATTTATAAACTGTACTCATTCCCCATCTCATCCTTTGGAGAATCAAATTGTTCAATTTTATTTTCCCTTCTCCGTTGCAGATATGGTTCGCTTACAAAGCCCCAAACTTTTTAATACTGAAAAGAATGCCTTGGATTTTATAAGCAGGAAGTCTGTCAAGCAAATTGCCCTTGGCAGGAAAGCAGATCATATATCTTGAGCTTATCTACCTCTTCAGGCTGCACACAGCCATGATTGCCCCGGGGTGCATGCGGAGGTCTGCAGACTGCCCCGTGCTGTCTAGGCTGGGGCCGCCTGGCCCCGGAGCTGCTGAGGAGGGCTGCCTCTATCTAGCTGTGGTTTAGGAAGTTTTGATTCTCTCCAACAGTGATGACTTTCTGCTGTGATTTTCAAACTGCCTACTACTGTTTATTTGGAATCTAAACATCTGGGAAGCTTTAAAGACCCAATTTGTTGAGGGCGCAGTCTGTGCTCTGATTTAATGCGAACGAGACACACGACACGTAAACACGCTGATAGCAGGATTTATTAAAATGTAACTATTGCCATATAACCAGGGACTGGAGTGATTTAACTCGGTTTCCAGTGGCACTCTTGTGATGGAATTTTAGGTTAGCGAAGAGATGAAAATGTTCCCGGTCTAACACCCTAGCCTTTGGCAGGTGGAGAGTTGGAGTGAGAGGAAGGTTGCTTTCCCGTGCCATGTACCAGTTGGTGGCAGAGCTGGGCACAGGAGGGGTTCCAGCTTTGTAATGTCTCCCTTGCTGCTTGGACACAGCACGTTGGACACTGGTACATTGCAGTACATTGACAACAGTACATTGGTGAGCAGTACATTGGAGAGAGTGCTGTACAAGCCCGGATCGTGCATTTAATCTCTACTACTCTAGAAGCCAAGGAGGAAGACCATGAGGATGAGGACAGCCTGGGCAATTAATTTAGAGGCACCTGTTTCAAAGCAAAAATAATTACATCAACCAATCATCAATCAATCAATCAATCAATCAATCAATCCAGGTTAGGGAGGTGAGGAAGTATGGATTAGGGATAAAGTACTTGGCTCTCGTGGCTAAGAGTGTGCTGGTCAGTCTAGGAATAAGATAGTTATAGCAGCAGCTGAGGGTACTGAAGACAGACATGAGGCTCTCCCAAGCATGCAGCGCAACCCTCTGAAAGTCTGAGAGAAGCCGATGCTGAGCACATTGGGAAAAACATTCTGCATTCCCTCTTAGGTTTTTGAATGTCATCTTTTGCGTTCGTTGGAAAGTATTGACTAGAAAGAAGTGCTTTTGTTTAGGCTCCTGATGGAAACATCAGCTCTTGGAGACTGTTGGCTTCGACACACGGATGTCCGCTTCATCCATTTCCTCCATCTGACAGAGCAGTTCCACAGATCGGTCATTATTAAAACTGGGGACAAATGGGATGTGCCCCAAATCTCTGTCTGATTCTTCTAGAGGTTCTCAAGTCTCTTAGACTTCTCATTGTACTCTAGATTCTTCCCTAATCTCTATTTTAACAACTTCAGTTTCAGTTCGTCTCTGAGAGGACTTGAGATTTGATTGACTTAACGCTAACGTCTTTAGGGTCTCCTAAGCATGGTTAGTAGCTTTGGCCTCTGTAGATTGTTTTCTCCAGCTTGTCCCTTTTCTTAAAACACAGGCCAAACACCAGATTCTCACAGACAACCGTCTTGTTTCTTCTGGCCTTCAGTGTTTAGGGCTCTCACAGCCACAGTTGGACTTGGTTCTCTGACTAAATTGTGAGCCCAGGAAGTGTGGTAAGGATAAGATTTTTCTCCTAAGTATTCCCAAGATTAATAGGCTGCAGAAGGGGCATGAATAAATCAAAAAAGAAAATGTCAGTTGACTCTCCAGGGAGAGAGTCAAGCTGAGATGCTGGTTCCAGTTCTCTTCACGAATGGGCTCAGCATGGCTCTCTCCTTTTCATTCCTGAATGCTCATCACCACACGTCAAAAGAAACTTAGGATGTCCCAGCTTCTCTGGTTTTGTTTCATGATTTCTTTCTCTGAAATGACCTTGCTTCTCCTTCGGTCATGGAAATTTTTCTTTGATATACATGTATATATCTCTATATCTTCCTTCTGCACATATGATTTGCCCCTCAAATTGTCTCAGCTATTCACTTTCAAGATCTATAATCATGTTTATGAAGATAATAAATTAGGCAGACAGGCTGAGCTGAATAAAAAAGTCTGCCAGAGGCAAAGAAGGGATGTCTCTTCTCCAAGCTTATGATTCCTCATGATATCTCTTTACCACAACCTGTTGCCTCATATTGTCAAGCTCTTGGCCTGGACTCTTTTCTCCCATTAGCCTGTGAGGTCAGCTTTATATATTTGCTTGTGTGTGTAACATTAATAACACAGTGCCACATATATATTAAAGCCATAACAAGTGTGAGTAGGACATTAAAGAAATTTGAGATTTTCTTAAGTAGTTTTTAGTAAGTGAGATCAGTTTTACCCTTTTTAATTTCTCTCTGTATGTGTGTATATACACAAATATGCATATATACATACATGCATATATACATATATACACATATATATGTATATACATGTGTGTGTGTGTGTGTGTGTGTGTGTGCATAGTTATATGTGTATGTCCCTGTGTGTGTATTATGTGGGTATGTGAACACACCTGTGTGGGTGTACCTGCACATGTGTGTGTGGAGGTCAGAGTTCAACTTTTGTATATTTTCTTCCATTGCTTTCCATCTTGTGAGACAGAGTCTCTTTATTTTATTTTTCAATTTATTCTTTGGGAATTTCATATATTTTTATTATCTTCTTTCCCGTCCTTTCATTCTCCTTGGATCCTAACTTCTTGATCTTTTTCTATCTTAAAAAAAAGAAGAAGAAAAGAGCCATTAAAAATCATGGCATCTTATTTATGCTGGCCAACTCCTGCTGGGTATGAGACCTGCCCAGGGTTGTGCCTAATAACCCAACCAGTGCCACTCCACAGAGGGAAACTGACCTTCCCTCTCCTCTCAGCAGTCAGTTGTGAAGGGGTGGGACTTTATATCTATGTCCCCTCCTTTATGTAGTGACTTTGTCTGGCTTGAGCTTCTGGAGGCCCTGTGCACACTGTCACAGTCTCCCTCCACAAGTTCACGTGCCCATTTGCCTTCCTATGTCTGCAAAATGCAGTTTCCTTAAAACCGTCCATCACTTCTGACTGTTCTAATCTCCTTGTTCCTCAGACATGGTCTCTAACTCAAGGCTCAGGGCTCTGTGCCACAGGATGCAGTGTCTCTTACTGAACATGGAGCCTGCTGTTTAGGATAGAATGGTGGCCAGTGAGTCTCTGGGATTTGCCTGTCTCTGTCTCCCTAATGATGGGGTTAGAGATGCCTGGCTAGTCCCTATGCTTGTGCAACCAAGAACTCTGTCCATTGATCCATCTCCCAAAGCCTCCCCACTTTAATTATTCATAGATTCCACCCCCCTTTGTATTAGATAAAACTACATTCTAGGTACTCAGACAACACAGCTCTCTTCCTGTTCTCTATTTTATAACTTCTAAACTTCCTTTCCTTGTTACCTCAACATGGTGTTCACTTAGTCTGTGGCACCATGAACACCGTGCTTTCTACTTAAGGCGACATGTGACAATTTCCTTTTGGGGGGGTGGTGGGAGGGGGGAAGGTATGATTTTTGAAAATGTGGTTTGCTGAAGCTGGTGAAATGCATTGGTTTTGTTGACAAATTTCTTGGTCTAAACTGCTGACATTTCTCAGCCCGCTGCTAGATTGCGCAACATTGCGCAACTTTATGTGGAAATAAATGAGTTTATTAGCGATGAGTGTGTGTTTGCGGCTGCATCCGTGTGCGATAATAGACAACTTTTGTGGGTACTTACAGCAATAATGACACCGCTGTTTTTCCAGTTCACCCTTTACCATAAACTATGTCATTATTCATTTCAGTGGGGGCATACAACCTCAAAGAATGTTATAAGAGTAGCTTGTTGAAAAGGAGTAATGGACGGTGGGGCTGTGAGTAAGCCTCTGCTGGTGGAGCTGTGTGATAGCTGAGAGCAAGGCTTCTCCCATGTTGGTGGTCTATGGTATTTCTGTTTTAAACCATTCACATCTGACACTGCTCGATCCTTCAGACCCAGGAGTTTCCAGTGACCGAATTCAACAGAATATTTTCTGGAGTCTGCCATGGCCATGTGTGCTTCAAGGAGTGTCTGGGGTAAGGGGCGGTCCCTGCTTCACAGAGTACACAGTCAGACATTTAAGTACGTGGGTGTCTAACTCAACCCCACACATGTCAGAAACCCTGAAAGATATGGCAAGAAGACTAAAGTTGAGCCCGAGCAATGGCTGGAATGGCAGGGCCGGCGGTGGGGCGGAGCTAAGATGAACGGCCTTGTGGGAGATCAGCACTGGACTGGCAGAGGGAAGAATTAGTTGAGTGTTCAGAAGAGGGAGCGGACAGCACACTTTCGTTGGTGTGGCTCACACACTAAGTTAAGGAGGAAGGAACAAAGGGTTGTGGGAAGGGAAGGGAAATGAAACCATGGAATAAGCAGTCCAGCTAAAATCCCCTCAGGGAGAATGACAATTTCTCTGCTTCGCCCGAGAGTTTTAGGTTGGACCCGAAAGTGTGAAGCAGAATTGGTGGCTGAGTCAGTAGACACTGGTTAGATGTTGGTAGACAGAGAGGCAGGTAGAAACTGGTCCTGCGTTGAAGATGCTCGGCCGGTCGGAGATAAGCAGAGGGGTCATTTCAACCTGCTTGAAGACATGCCGGCCTGCAGGTGAAGTTTAGAGCTCAGGGTTCAACCTGGCCTTGTGCAGGGTGGCAGGCAGGGTGGACTCTGTAAGGAGCCATAAGTCTCACTCCATAGGGAAAACTGCATAGACAGCAAGGAAATCTGGGAAGTCTACGGCAGGAGTTGCTTCAACAGGGCTTGCTTCTGTGGGTGATGGGGGTTTGGTAGGGGGTGGGAGGACGGGGATCAACACGGTGTGATTTTAGAGTAATCTTTCCAGTAGGAGAAAGGGTCGAGTGAAGGCGATGGCTGCTCATCATTAAGAGTCTGTTCCTAGAGAGGCCCTGAGGACTTGATAGGGTATATACAGTGGAGTAGAGAGGAGGGGTGGGTACCAAATGTGCTTCTCATGCAAACCTCTGAGGATTCAGGAGCCTTGGAGACAGGGAGGAACTGTGAGAGGACGGAGAGAATAAACACAAGCCTGGTAGCTTTGGTGGCTGAGTTTTCAGTGCTCAACGCTCATTTGGGGGTATGACAGGCTGCACTCAAGGGGCCCCTAGAACATCTACAGAAGCCTGGAAGTAGGCCTACTTAATACTCATACCCGTCGTTTGGGCTGTCTGTAGACTGGAGATCTCAGCTTTGGTCCTCACACTACCCTTTACTAGTACTCACTGACAAGGGGGTGAACTATGTAACTCCTACTTCCTCCTCTGCAGGTAACCATAGAGATAGTGCTGTGAGCATCAATCTAGAGATGGGCATAAAAGGCCACAGGACACTGTCTTCTGAATGGTGACACCTCTCTCTTCTTGGCTCTTTTCAAGGGCATGGGGATGATGGTAGTAGACTTTCCCCAAGGACCCTTCTCTCTCTATAAATTCCAACAGAGCAGACATCTCCCAAGCAACAGAGGTGAGTCAGTATTTCCTAGGACTTGTGGGTTTAACGTTGAGTCAACATTATTCTAACACCTTCTAATGCTCTTCATATTTACAGCAGGTGGTAAGTGGCAGACAGTGGGTCAGAACCACAAGGGGTTCCAGGGCCAGTCGAGTTCTTTCTCAGAGCTGAAAGAAAGCCACAGTGAGGCCCTTCCCTTCTGGTAGCTATAAGAAAGTACTCAAAATGTGTTGGCATAGATTACTGTTCTCTATTAAAAATAAAAAGAATAATAAGTTCATAGTGAACATTTTTAGGAAGGTGTGTGCATCAGTTCTGGAAGTGTGAAAGTTAAGAGAAGGTGAGAAAGAATAACACCCCAACACACAGATACAGAGACACACACAGACACACACAGACACACACACACACACACACACACACACAGGAAACAACAACAAAGACCAAACTGCCGTGAGCCACTGTGACTCAGAGTTCACCAACGGGGAAGAAACATATAAATTAGAGGAAAGTTCCTCAAAGTTCCTGAAAGTGATTAGCATTGTTTCCTGTTGGTGTCCAGGCAGAGCTGATGGTGGCTTAAGGGGCCCCCGTTGGTCTAGAAGAATCCTGAAATTTCATGTGGGCTTTTTTTTTTTTCTTAAATGGTGGAAAATCAAGGAGGGTCAAAACAAGAAAGGAAAGCTCTCCCCTCCTCCTTCCTTTTAATATCGTTTTCAGTAGCACAATGCATTAAAGTAAGGCATTTTTTTCCCTCATAGTAATACGACTTCAGGACATGATTTAGATGGAAAATTTAAGTAAGATTAATGCAATTTATTATCCGACAGGATATCCCTACAAGCCACACTATTTGGCTGAATTTTAGATTCCCAATCTAATATTTCAGATGAGATTTCCAGATGGGTGTCTTATTCCTCTATTAGTTTAGTCAGGGTGATGGAGAGTTTGTAAAACGGGAGAGGTTAAACTAGTTTTAACACTTGATTAATCATTGAAATTACATTGTTACTGCTTGAGTTCACTGGATGTTGTTTATTAAGGGGGCTCCCTAAGACCCAAAGCCAACACAAACTACAGGCGCTTTTCCAACTTGGCTAATTTATTTGATGACTTCTTCAAAGGGATATATTTTTTTTAAGTAGTAAATTTATGGTTACATTGAAAAGCTGCTCAAAGCTTTCTGTTTGCTTTTCAAAATACTAAAGTGTGGAATTATAACACTGAAAAGAAAAGAGGTATGGGCACACTATACACACACCACACACAGACACATACACACATCACACACAAACACGCACACACATCACACACAGACACATACAAACACACACACAGGCACACACACGCACACACGCACACACGCACACACACACACACACACACACACACACACACACACAGAGCAAACACAACCCTAAATTCTAATTTCCTGAAACAATATTGAGAAGGTAAATCTTTAAACACAAATTGTATGAATAATTGTCAGGGCCGTTGCTACTTCCTCCCAGAGACAACATGAAACCTTCCAAGGTGACAAACCACACATATACTCTGCCATCTTATAAACCACTGGCCAGTGAACCAAGGGAAGCGAATGCCAGTGTGTTCAGTAAAGCTATATTGCAAAGAACTAGGCACCGGGGAAGAGGCACAAATAAGCCCAGGCTGCATGCAGACTTGCGCATGCGTACAGGAGGAAGGCCGAGCGCAGACACTGGACAAAGCTCCAAACCAGAGCTTCTTTTGTGGATATGAAAATTTCCTGAAGTCTGGGCTTGGTAAATTGATTACAATCTCTTCTCAGAGACCTATCAGGAGCAAACGAGTGAGTTGCAGACATAAATATGAATTCCAGAGCCCAACTCATAAATGAATTCCTAAATGCTGACCGAGCCAGAACCGAGCATTGGAAAACCACTTGGCAGGAACCATTAGTTTCAAAATGAGATGAACTGCTCTATTTAGCCCTCATTGAAAACTTTACAGAAACGCCAGATTTCCATAAACACAGGCTTCCTTGAGTTTCCAGGGCTTTGATTAACTGGTGGACAAGAGCTTCGCAAACACAGATTTTTTGTGTTATATTCAGCCTGGATGGGTTCGGGATCTGGAAACCTACACAAAGTAGTCCCTTGCCTTTCTGGGATGTTAACTCTTCCCTGACTTCCAGCAGGCCCCTTTTGTTTTAGGGAGTTTGGAGAATTAAGAATTAGTCTAGGGTTTAAAAACGTGGTTATAGATCATAGTCCTGTCAGCTGTGTCATCATCTGTTAAGCTTTTTATGACTGATTGACAGCCCACTGCTTTATGGTTTGGCTCTAATGCCCCAAAGGAATGAGAGAATTAAAAAATACACTTCTGTCTTTACTGAGAAAGTCATAAAGTTGCGGCTTCGGCTAAGTAAAGAGATTGCTTGCGAGACATATTTTCGTTTTTAAATGTGTTTTCATTTTTCTTCTTTCTGCCATATTTCTCCATTGATCCTGGCACACCAGACAGTCTCTAAAGCCTGTGCAGTTTAGATGCTCAGCATCTAGAGTTCTGCCTCCACTTCTCAACCTCCCCTACTCCTCTTCCTCTTCCTCCTCCTCCTCTTCCTCCCCATCCTCCTCCTTTTCTTTCTCTTCTTCCTCCTTTTCTGGCTTCCAAGTTTCAAGTCAATAAAATCAAAATAAATTTGAAGAGTAAAGAGCCGGTTTTCTGTGTTCTGAAAAGCTGCTTCCTTCCAAGCAAGTGAGTTTGTAGGCCAGGAATGGCTTGAGTTATGACATGGATTTTGTGGCCTCTGTAAGCGTCTTCCACAGTTTGTTCTGTGCTTGATATTTTTCCATGGGACGTTAAATGACAGAGATTATGCAAGACGAGAAGATGAGTTAAGCTGGCTGCTGTTTTCCTTAGAGCAGTTGAAGCTTTCAGCGGGAGGACCAAGAGGAATGATGAGGCCAGGCACAATGTAGCATGGAGTTCTGACAGTACACAAGCAAGCTGGTGAGCCGCAGAGACACCTCGGTCAGTAGGAGTGCTTGCTGCACAACACTGGGGCCTGAGTTCAAGTCCCCTGGACCCACTTCAGAAGCTGAGGGTGGTCTTTTTGCTCCTGTAACTCCAACATCAAGGAGGGGGGTGGAGACAAGGAGAATACATGGACTCACTGGCTGCCATCTTAGCCCTATGTTCGGTGAGACAGATCTGTCTCAAGGGGATAAGGCGGGGAGTGATAAAGAAGGACCCTTGACATCTCCTGCTGTTCCTTCTGCATGAGTACACAAGCATTCACATTTACCCCCCGTCTCTCTCACACACACACACAGACACACAGACACAGACACACACACACA
>JADRCD010155148.1:0-12721 GCA_019843815.1 Montemys delectorum | reverse complement strand
TTTGTTTGTTTGTTTGTTTGTTTTTTGGAGGGGAACCTGGGAAAGGAGAAATTTACATGTAAATAAAGAAAATACCTAATAAAAAAAAACACTTTTGTCCCTAAAAAAAAAAAAAAAACACTTTTGTCCCTTCAAAAAAAGAAAGAAGGAAAGAACGAAAGAAAGAACGAAAGAAAGAAAGAAAGAAAGAAAGAAAGAAAGAAAGAAAGAAAGAAAGAAAGAAAGAAAGAAAGAAAGAAAAATGGGAAGAAAGGAGGGAGAGATGGGGAAAGGGAGGGAGAGAGGGAGGAGGGAGGGAGGGATGGAGGGAAGGAGGGAAAAAGAAAAAGAAAGCACATTATACAAGTGAGACTAGAGAGACTGACAACCTAGGAATCAGGACCCTAAGATTCTGGCTCTAGTTCTAAGTCAGCCTTCAGCTTCACCGTTCAAAGTGGCCATCATTGGAAGGCAACTTACACACTCCGTATGCTCTTGTCCTCCAGTCCCTTAATAGTAAAGCCACTTTGCATATCAGAAAGCTGATCCACAGGAGCCCACCTGTTAGCGGTATGGCAGGAGTTAAGGATATGATGGAAGAGGTCTAGGGCCCAGTTCTCTATTCCATGCCAGCTGTGTGATCTCTAGCTTAAATATTGTATAAAGTGTACCCAGTACACCATTTAAATATGAGCTTCACCTCCACAGTGACTATGAATCTTATTTTTCCCATTCTCAGAGACATAAAATTCTTGATCACGAAAGCTATAATTCAAGTGTAGGTGCATTGATTTAAAGATCATATAATCAAATAATCTCCTTTCCTTATATAAAGGGCAATGAAGAATCTTCTCTGAGCAAAAACATGACTCGGTGTGTATACCAAGCCATGGAGAGAGGTCAGAGGCAGGAAGCCAGCCAGAGACCATGAGACCTGTTTTGTGTCCTCCTGACTAAGGCCATGATCATGTTCTAACAGCCTGCTAAGCATGATTTACTAAGCCAATCATTTTTTATATCTTCCTACACCAAGCATAAAACTTTGCCCAGGTGTTGAATGTAAAGCAAAAGGACTTCACAACAAATTAACCTAAAGACACTTTTCAATTCAAATAATAAATATTCTTAAACATGAATTATCTACTCTATTTTAAAGAGACTTGGATTATAAAACATACCATGTTTAGAAATAACAAACTAAAAATAATATCTTCTTATGGTGAGGGGGACCACAATGGTGGTTAGTTTTAATTGTCATCTTGACAAATTCTAGACTCACCTGGAAGAGAGTCTCAAAGAGGTGTTGGGTTTTGGGTTGGTTTGTGGGTATGTCCAATGAGGAGTGCTTTAATTAAGTTAATTGAAGTTGGAAGGCCCAGCTTGCTGTGGGTGGCACCCTTCTCTAGGCAGAGGATCCTAAACTGAGTAAGTGTAGAGAAATTGAGCTAGGTACAAGCACATAAGCAAGTAAGCACACATGCATTAATCCTCTCTCTACTTTGACAGTAGATGTCATGTGATCAACTGTCTCAAGCTTCCACCACTGTGACTTGTCTGCAGTGATGAACTGTATTCAAGAATTATAAGTAAAAATAAAGCCTTTTTCTGCTAAGTTGCTTTGGTCAGAATATTTTATCACAACAACCAGGAAGGAAACTAAGACAGGTCATGTCCAGCAAAACGATACCATTTTTTACACCTAGAGTTTTTAATCTATGTATACTATACAATTTTCTAGCGCATATACAAATATGAAATTAGGATTATTATAAATCTTTGTATTCTGCTTTATTACTTTGATAAAGCAACATAAAATAATTTATTAATGAAAATCCCAAGCTTCAATCACCTATTGCTGGATATATTCATTATTTCAGTTTTTGTGTTTATAATTAATGCTGCAATAAGCATCCCTGCACATAAATTTAGTAAAATAAAATTTCAAAATCCAGAAATATATCCACAGTTCAAAGGTTTATTACAGTAATTTACTGTGCATCAAACACTACACTACATTTTACCAGGAATGCTAACTCAGTCTTATGGCATACATAACTAACATTTACTCTTGCTGGATAAAAAAAAGCTTACTATGTGGTTAAGTGTGCTGCAAAGTTGATCCACTATGAATAAGAATAAGCAAGCCCATTGGAGAAGCATTAAAGAGCATTATATTTAGGGGCTTCGGAGGAATTTGTAAAAATGAGTTGTTTTGTGCCCAGTTTCAAGTTGAAGCTAAGCCTATCTGTTCTGTATTCACATATGAAAGCCAAGTGTAGCAGCAGGGACCAGCAAGGCATCCTTTGCCATCTCCAAGGATCAGACACCACCTGAAAGGAGTTTTAGTACAAAGAATTCCGGAAAGCAGGGTGAGAAACAGCATTCAGTCAAGAGGGAAAGAGACAGCCTTGGAACAAAGATTGCCTAGCTAGACTGAGAGAGAGCAGAAGAAAAACACAGGAGATGGGTATCAGAGATGACTTCCTGGCAAGGAGAACTGTAGAATTAGAGACTTATTCCCTGGGGAAAGGTGGAAGCTCCCTCATTCAGAACCAGACAGAGCAAAAGCGCAGGAAGAAACCCAGGGATGAATTGGATAACCTGAAAGGCTCTGTGGTCTCTCTTTGATTTCAGCAATCTAATCCTTCTGAGATGTGAAATGTTGTAGGAGGTGCTTAGCTCTAAGTTTCTAAGGGAACTTAATTCTAATGGAAGCTGTTACACTGACATCCTGGGAGATAAAAGCAGATACAACACTGACAGGGATACACTTCTCCTTCCCACTAGCTTAACCAAACGGAGCCTGGTCCGGGCATTGAAATACAAGGAAAGCTGCATTCTTTTATGACTTTGTTTTCTCTTCCTCTTCATAGCCTGGAAAGATTAAAGGAGACCTTGGTTATAAAGCTCTACCCTCAAACTGAATCTGCTTTTGCCCAGTTCTTCCAACAGAAACGCTTCTCTGAAAGAACCAAATAGAACATTCTAAATATCCATCTACGAGGCATTGAATAAAGCAAACTGCTTTCTAAGAATAATGATAAAAAGCCTTGGTTCTGCTTGTTTTCTTTCATACATGGAAAAATATAAAGATACTTGGACAAATTGGATTCTAGATATGTCTACATGCCCTCAGCTACTAAGTCAAAAATGTAGTTTTTTTTTTTTTACCCTTCCTTTGTCTCCACCTCTAATATCCGTCTGACCCTTTTCTTCCCCTTCTTCTCCATCAGAATGTCTGTCCCTCCTTAAGTTTGCTTTGAGCATGCTGGAACGAGGGAATCTCAGTTACAGGAATTTAGGATGGAGAGCTCCACCCACCTGATGCTGAGCCCATTTCATCAGAACCCCTGAGTTTTCTCATCTGTACTTTCCTGAGTGGCTGTTTTATTTCCTTGAATTTTTGGAGAAATAAACTAGAAGTAATTGCAACATTCTATGTATATGCCAAACAGTAATATACAAGATCCAGTTACTTGATCATCTTTGCAAAGTGTGTGCAAAGAGTCAGTATTTCATTCCCTGTATCCCTTCTTCTGACCCAGACCAACAACACTGAAACGCACATGGAATTGTTAGTGTCTGTTAAGCCTTGATCTTACCATATCACAATGTAAATTTTATTATCTGCTTTTCTGGACGCAAATTTCCAAATTGTGAGAATAGAATGCATGCTACATTTTAATTTTCATTTGACCAGTTATATCTCCTGTGTGTATAAGTCAGAGAGGCAAACCCTCAATTCAGTGTCTGGCACAAAGGATGTGATCAAGTTGGTCTTGGGTCTAACTGGCCAGTCTCAGTAATGTAAGCTATAAGGCATAAAATAAAATAAATTCAGTTTTAATCGCCTTTCAGTCTTCTACAACTAATTGAGAGCAGTCTTCCATATTGAGATGATGAATAGATTCAGTTACTGATTAATTTTCCTACAAAATATTTTTCTTAGCCAGCAAAATACTTTGAGGAATCATATGCCTTGCTAGTTAGTGGCCCCACAAAGAGTCAGATGGCATCCCAGCTCATGCCTGTCCAAGGAAGCTGAAACTTATTTTTCCCCTTCAGGTTGAAGTTTTGAAGGAATATCTTAGTGAGAAGAGAGAAAACTGGACTTGTCAGGAAGTAGTTGTTACCTTGGATTTCCTGCCCTTCATTACAGACAAAAGCCTGCTATATAGTTACCTCCAAATGGCACTTGGTATGCATCAGGTACTATGCTGTAGGTTAGAAATGAGTCCAGTGAGAATCTGAGAAACCTGACCCAACGATCCCAAGTCTATAAATACATTGCTTTCCTGTTCGTACAAAAGGTTTGTTTCTTTGTTTTTACTTAAAATCACAGGGGCTAGAGAGATGGCTCAGCAGCTGAGTACTTGTTGCTCTTGCAGAAGACCTAGGTTTGATCCCTGGTACCCACATAGGGGTTTACAATCTGTCTCAAGTGCTAGGGAACACACTTCTCACCCCGTTAGCTACAAGTCATTTACTTATGTGTGGGCAAAACACTCATACACATAAAATAAAATAAATGTCATTAAAAATCACAGAAACATCAGACAGGGATTGTTTCCATGGATAACAAATGTCTAGTATCTTGGCATCTTAATTTCTATGGGTAAGGTTTGGGTAGATATAAGAAATGCCACTCCCATACGAATTGGACCACTTCTCTAGCTTCAGAACTAACTCGAAGTCTCCACAACTGACCAGCTATCTGTAGGCAGTTCTCTGGAAAAACAACCTTATATAAACTGCACAGTTATGCAAGCTGCTGTACAGTTCTCAGAATGAAAACATCTAAAAACCCACGTGCATCTGCTCCTGTTTGTATTTTGATCCACTTCCCTTTCCAACAATGAAAGTGAATTACCTACCACTTTGTGTGTCTTTCAACCTTTGAAAGGGAGAAGAGTTTGTCAAGTACCTCAGACTAAGAGCAAGGACCACACCCACTGCCAGTGTACACCAGTGAGCTCGGCTGAGAAGCTCCAACACAGGAAACAAGGAAGCAGAGGCCTTGCATATCTGAGTCTAGTACTCTGGTCATGGCTTATTTAAGGTCGTGTCACAGATATTTTACAAAGGGATAAAGTTCTTTGTCCAAAGAACCTGATGTCTTTCTTTATATTCAATGATTTCCACATGGTGCTTATGCACATTTTGTAACTTATAAAGAGAATTCCCATTCAGCTGGGTTGCCAACAAAGAAAAGAAGCATTTATTCTGAACAAATAAAATAAAGTCCTGGGGCATAAAAAGGCTTTCTAAGGGATGTGAGATAGCTCAATTGGTAAAGTACCTACTGTACAAGCATGAGGTCCCGAATTTAATCCCCAGGAACTATATGAAATGCTGATGGTAGCTCATTCTTACACTCTCATGGCTAGGGCAGGTGAACCTAGGCAGATCCTTGGAGTATTTGGGCCAGCCAGTCAGAGCCTACTTGGGAGCTGTTGTCATTTAAAGAACTTATCTAAAAAAAAAAAAAAAGAAAAAAAGAAAAACAAAATGAAATGAAACAAAATCTAGATAGATGGTTCCTAAGTAAAGGATCTAAACATTACCTCTGGGTTTCACATACACATACACTCATATACACACATACACTTGTTTATTGCTCATATACTGTACCTACTTTGGTGCAAGCCTGTTCGAATAGGCTCATGCCATGCTACAGCCAAGCTTGTTTGAGAAGGATCTAAACTCATGAGCTATTGAACCGTAACTATCAGAACCTAAGAAAGCTTATTTATAACCTTATCAAGATAAGTACCAGCTCCTCAACATAATTTGCAACTACTCCCCATGGAAGCCAAATGTTAAAATGCTCATAGCTCAATCAACCATGGGTCAGTTGTCTCTACTGCTAGTGCTCAACCTTAACCATTTCCTTCTACCTCCTAGGTTTTTACACTATTTTACAGAAATAGCTTTTAAAGTGCATTTTACACTACATTATTACAGAAACAATTCTTAAATCTGACTTCTAGGATACCTGAAGTGACACATTTCTTCATTTCAAATTCACTTTGTTGATTACAACAGCCCTTGGTTTTTCATATTAGCCATGTAAGAACTGGACTGTGTGACTTGTCCCTCTCTGCTCCCCAGGACATCATCACTGGGAAGATAGGAATTGAGAGTCCTTGCCCAGATGATTTTCCATTCAGCTGTTTGGTACTTTAATACCCTTTGGTCTCTATCTTTCTCCGTAATATATATTATCCTCTAGGAAGTCTCTGCATAGAAAAAAACTTTTATTAGTGGCGATCTTAAAATGAATTTCTTGGGACTGGAGAAATGGCTCAGTGATTAAGAACACTGGTTGCTCTTCCAGAAGACTCAAGTTCAGTTTCCAACACTCACAAGGTGACTCATAACCATTTGTAAGCCCAGCTTCAGGGTATCTGTCAGCCTCTTCTGGTGTCTAAGAACACTGCACACACGTAATGCACAGACATACATGCAGGCAAAACATTCATATACACAATATAAAGAAAAATAAAATGTATTGCAAAAGATGAACTTCTTACATGGTACCAGAAGAGTCTGTCTGTCTGTCTGTCTGTCTGTCTGTCTGTCTGTCTCTGTCTCTGTCTCTGTCTCTCTCTCTTTCTCTCTCACACACATACACACACACACACACAAATGAGAAACTATAAGGCTTCTTATAATCATTTTCTGAAAATTATTTAGCTTACATTCTATTAATCAAAAATGAAATCTAGAAAGTGAGAGAGATGGTCTACCCCAGAAACTGGGTAGTTCAGTGTCACATTGACTGGCTGTTCAGTGTCAAATAGTCACCCCTAAAAATAAAGATACAATTAACACTATATAAACTGGCTGGCTTATATTTAGGAAAATATAGGTACATACATGTAAATGTATGCATGCAATAACAATTAGTGAGAAAAGAGGCCATGAATTTGAAGGAGAGGGGGGAGGGGTGTATGAGTAAGTTAGGAAGGAAGAAAGAGAAGGAAGAAATGATATGATTATATTATAATCTCAAAAAATTTTTAGTAAGTATTTAAAGCCAGTCCAATTTCAAGGCAATGGAGGAAATAGCTCCCATCTTTTGACAGGGGAGTGAGAACAAGAAATAATAAAAATTAACATCTACATTTTCATTATAATTCACCATGCAGAAAATGTATCTCTTCTGCCATTAGTTTTATATTTCCCACAAAGGTTTAAAAGCCTTTATGGGTGTCTTCAGTTTCTTACAAAGTTTACCTTAAGGAGTCCTTTCTGTTGTTCACATATAGCCCCCACTTACAGAGTTCAGAGTGTAGCCAGAAGGTTGGACTCATGAGAATGCACAAGAAACACCAAGCTCTGCTCAGGCCTTCCTACCTGCTAGAAACACGTTGGAAAACAAGCACAGCTTCAAAACTTACTCTTTTCTTTGGATAAATTCTCTTGAAAGATGATCCTTGGTTTCTTCAAGCTTCTAAAACACTTATCTTTCTGTGTGTCACTAGTGTGTGTAGATATTGGAGGCTCTAATTAACCAACTCAAGCTATTCTACACAGAGCACTTAACAGATGCTTAACAACTGCTAGCTACTATTTCCCATTTTTCTGGAAAAAAAACAAATCTCAGAGGGGTTGGGATCTGCTCAAATTCACATAACTAGTCTATTAATAACTTAGAATTTCATCCCATCTTACAGCACTGAGTATAGAATTCTTCCATCTCTGTTGAGAGTTATTGGAGTGAGCTTATTGAATTCAAATATACGAAGGACAGGTTCTTCAGTGAAAGAAATATAACCAAAAGAAAAAGGATGCTGTGATGGTGAGGATGGACATTAAGTAGGAATTGGGTACCAAATAATTACTCATTCTAGTCAATACTTCTCAGCCTCAGGCTGCACACTCCAAATTTCCGATTAGTCCCTCACATCCTGCTTGTAGTTAAATGAAATGCAATATTCCCCTGGCCCTGTTCTTCTGATCTCCCAGCGTGACATCATTGCTGTGTATCAGTTACTAGGTGTGGGTTTCCTTTTGCCCCAGCTTATCTGCTTTCCCAGTGATGAAATGAAACCTTCCCCAAGGAGAGAGCCCAACACCATTGCCTCCTGCCTGGTCAACTTCCACGCAACACTTGCTTCCAGCTTCCAGCAACAAGAGGTTTTGTATCCATAACAGAGGCAGCATGAGTCTGCAGCTTGACTTGGTTTTCTTCAAGTCTGTCATGTTGCCAACACACTTTCCCAACTTTTACCCTAGAGCCATATCCATTGGTTTTCAGTGGCCCCATCACCTGACATTTGGTGTCATCAGATAGCATGAGCTTAGGTTGCTCACTCCTTCACTTAACAGAGTCTCGTGATTATGCAAATAAAGCCCCTTCTTTATTGATGTAGCTAAGTGAAGTGTACGAGGGAACCAAGTTGTCTTCATCCATAGCATAATGTATTATTTGCTGGGAGTAATACATAAACGATAGACAACATTACGACATTTTCATACAACTCTGAAGCATCAAACAGATGCTTTAAACTCTATGATGACTTTATTTTGAATTATATGACTGGCACACCATCTTATTAAAGTACATGTTTTTAAATTCTGGGGAAAAAAACTCAAGGAATTCCACTTTTGAATTAATTTAACTGTTCTTTTCTAGGGATATATAGTAAGTGGAAGCTGGTATTGCTCTTTAAAGTGGTTCCAAATGAGCACACAATGTATTAAATACCAGTGTCATCAGAGCAAGGACAGAGACTACAAAGGAAAACAAGTGTTCTGTATTCACCTGTATATAATAGCCAGATTGAGCCATGCTCAGTCAGTAGTTGTCAACTTGTAATGAGAAAAAAACAAATAACAAGTTCTAGGCCAGTATGCACCTTATTGGGATATACTAACTCAAAAATAAATTTAAGAAAACAAACAAATAAACAAAGGAAGGTGGGAGGGAGGGCAAAGGGAGAGAGCAAGGGAAGATGGGAATTAGGGAAGGAAAGAGAGTAAGAGAAATTCAAGTTGTAAACTATTACCTACCTCTAACCCACTTTATTATCTTTTCAAAGTATATAATCTATACAGTTATTGTCATAAAGTACTACAGAAAACAAATAAAATAGAGAACAATAAATCCATCTATACTCATACAATTTCAACATAACTATCAAGAATGCCTTAGAATGCCTTAAAACAGATGTTTTCAGACTTTTGCCCTGTGTATGTAGACAATTTTAAAAATGCAATTGAGATCTCCACAGCAACCCTTTATACTTAGTAAAGTTTAAAGGTACATCTATAGCTTGAAATATCAGCCTTATTAATTACTAGGAACAAAATGTGCCTTAAAACTTTTGGTATGAACACCCAGAGGAAGCTCCACTTCCAGGCACTCTGACAAGCCCAGGATCCTAGGGATCAGAGATGAAGAGGACACAACATCTGTCCCAACACCCGGAGTAACTGGGACTGGTGGGACTCAGGCACACAAGAACTCTGCCGTGCCAGTGGCACTGGTTACTTCTGGTCTATTTGGGCTGGTGGCCTGAATAGACCTTGGGCACAAATTCTGTAACCAGTCCCACAACACCCAGAGGAAGCTCCACTCCCAGGAGATCTAACACACCAAGGATCCTAAGGATGAGAGATGAGGAGGATTACCAAGTGCTTTAATTAGCCCAGGATCACAGGATCCCAGAAGCACAGGATCACAGAGACAGCTTAACACTGAGGAATTCTGACATAACCAGGATCACAGGAATGACAGGCCTGAGTTTGATTTATCCAGGGCAGGTAGCATGAGAGATAACCAGATGGCAGGAGGCTAGGATAAGAACACAAGCAACAGAAACCAAGGTTACTTGGCATCATCAGAACCCAGTTCTCAACATAGCAAGTCATGGATACACCATCACACTGGAAAAGCAAGACATGGATCCAAAATTACTTCTCATGGTGATGATAGAGGACATTAAGAAGGACATAAATAACTCCCTTAAAGAAATATAAGAGAACACAGATAAACAGCTAGAAGCCCTCAAAGAGGAAACACAAAAATCCCTTAAAGAACTACAGGAAAGCACAATCAAACAGGTGAAGAAAATGAACAAAACCATCCAAGATCTAAAAATGGAAATAGAAACAATAAAGAAATCAGAAAAACAGACAACCATGGAGGTAGAAAACCTAGGAAAGAGAGCAGGAGTCATAGATGCAAACATCACCACAGAATGCAAGAGATAGAAGAGAGAATCTCAGGGACAGAAGACACCATAGAAAACATTGACACAACAGTCAAAAAAATGCAAAAAGCAAAAAGCTCCTAACCTAAAACATCCAGGAAATCCAGGACACAATAAGAAGACCAAACCTAAGGATAAAAGGTATAGAAGAGAGTGAAGACTTCCAATGTACTGGGCCAGTAAATATCTTCAACAAAATTATAGAAGAAAACTGCCCTAACCTAAAGAAAGAGATACCCATGAACATACAAGAAGCCTACAGAACTCCAAATAGATTGGACCAGAAAAGAAATTCCTCCTGTCACAAAATAATCAAAATACCAAATGCACTAAACAAAGAAAGAATTTTAAAAGCAATAAGGGAAAAAGGTCAAGTAACATATAAAGGCAGGCCTATCAGAATTATACCAGACTTCTCACCAGAGACTGTGAAACCTAGAAGATCCTGGGCAGATGTCATACAGACCCTATGAGAACACAAATGCCAGCCCAGGCTACTATACCCAACAAAACTCTCAATTACCATAGATGGACAAACCAAGATATTCCATGACAAAACAAAATTTACACAATATCTTTCCTCAAATCCAGCCATACAAAGGATAATTGAGGGAAAACACCAACATAAGGAGCAAAACTACACCCTAGAAAAAGCAAGAAAGTATCTTTTCAACAAAGCCACACAAACATCATTCCACCTCTAACAACAAAAATAACAGGAAGTAACAATTATTTTTTCTTAATATCTCTTAATATGAAAATTAATATTACCAACGTATCCTAATCAATTCAAATTCAGAAGTATGAGGAATTGAAAATTTGTTCACTATCATCTAGTGGTCTCTCTAATTTGGTAACTGGAGAAATAAGTCCAATATTGTACAATCCATATACACTTTCTGCTTGTTTGTACATGACAGTGTCTTACTGTATACAAAAACCATGCTTCTCCTATCTCAGTCTCACTATTAGTAGGATTGTTTATTTGATGTTTTTCACTATACTATGGTTTTCAGAACAGCTTACATACTTCAAAATTATTTATACAGCCAAAAGAAACATAAACAATTAATTTGGGAGGTGGCTTATTAGAGAACAACAAAGAGTGCTGAATGCTTTGCTTGACGTTTGTAACTATTGTAATAATTTTGAAGAGAACTTAAGTTACTCTTTCTCTGAGATGAATGCCTTTCAAAATCATCACAGCCAATGAACCAGATTCTTACTCTCACCTAATGTCTGTGCCACCCTCCAAGCAGAACCATTGTTCATTGAAACAGTTGGTGAATGACTTCACAGATAGACCATCTTAATACATACACCATTTCTTAAATGAATGTAACTTGTTCTTTGTGGTCTGAGAATGAAGACAATCACTCAAGTCAAATAGCTTGACCATAGCAGGAAAGGCACAGGAGAACTGTCAACTCTTAGCTTAGCTACTAGGGAGGTAAAATCCTTTGGTGATGTGAGGGGCACTGAAGTACAGTTCTTTTTTTTTTTCTTTTCTTTTCTTTTCTTTTTTTTTGGATTTTAGAGACAGGGTTTCTCTGTATAGCCCTGGCTGACCTGGAACTCACTCTGTAGACCAGGCTGGCCTTGAACTCAGAAATCCGCCTGCCTCTGCCTCCCAAGTGCTGGGATTAAAGGTGTGCACCACCACCGCCCAATTGAAGTACAGTCTTATTACAATGAACTCCAATGTCTAAAAATTGTTCTTATTTCAGGCTTGGACTACAGTAAGAGCCAAGATTTTAAGCTCTATGAAAAACAAAAGAAACAAACAAACAAAAAGACTTTATCTATTTATGTTCATTTAAAAAAACTAATAGTGATGTATGATTTTAAAATATACAACTAAAATGTTTGGCGTTATTTAAAATTTATATTGAAAAAAACATTTATTTTCAGTATTGCTGCAGACAAGCATCTACGTAAGACTGTTTAATTGATTGTTTTATATCAAACAATTTTTATACTACTCATTTTTATTGTTATAATATTTTATAAATTTTAAAGAATGTGACAAAATAAAAAAGGTGTTGCAGATATTGAAGGGGGGTCTCTGGGAGGAGTTGGGGTACTAAAGAAGAATGTAATATAATTCTATTTACTTAAAATAAGTTTTTAAATGTTAACAAATTCAGATAAACTGAGATTATGTATCTTTTCTCATGATAATGTCATAAAACTTGAATCAATTAAAAAAAAATTCCATCCTGCAGGGAAGTTCCTTAAGCAGGGAATTAAAGAACAACAATAAAAAAAAAATCTGATAGAGGGCTAATATCCAATGTATACAAAGAACTCAAGAAGTCAGTCTCCAGAGAACCAAATAACCCTATTAAAAAATGGGGCATAGAGCTAAACAAAGAATTCTCTACTGACCAACTCCAAATGGCTGAGAAACACCTAAAGAAATGTTCAACATCCTTAGTCATCAGGGAAATGCAAATCAAAACAACTCTGAGATTCCACCTCACATCAGTCAGATTGGCTAGGATAAAAGACTCAGGTGACAG
>JADRCD010155142.1:0-42754 GCA_019843815.1 Montemys delectorum | reverse complement strand
TGTGTGTGTGTGTGTATGGGTGTGTGTGCACACGTGGAGGTTGGAGTTCAACATCGGATCCCTCCCTAATTGCTCCCCACCTTACTTTTTGAGGAAGGGTGTTTTACTGAACCTGGAGTTTACTGGATAGGCTAGACTGGCTGGGCAGCAAGGACAGGATCTCCCAAACTGGAATTACAAATATGTGCTGTTAGGCCCTGTTTTTGTGGATCCTTGGGATTGAACTCAGATTCACATGAAGTACTGACAAGCACTTTACTGACTAAGGCATCTCCCCACGCAAAGCTGACATCAAAATTGATAGGTAGCTGAGGATGACCTTGAACTTGTGATGCTCCTGCCTGAGTCCTGGATTATAATTGTCTGTACCATGGTGCTGGAGATTGAACCCAGGGCTTTGAGTATGCTAGACAAGCATTCCACCAACTCAGCTATATTCCTAGACTGAAATTAGATTTAAATGTAAAACTCAAAGCTAAAAATTATCGGGGCGATGGTGGTGCATGCCTTTTATCCCAGCATTCAGGAGGCAGAAACAGGTGGATCTCTATGATTTCCAGGCTAGTATGGTCTATAGAGTGGATTCCAGGACAGACAGGACTACACAGAGAAACCCTGCTTTGGGGGAAAAAAAAATCTATAGACGAAAAGATGGGAGGCTGGAGAGATGGCTCAGCAGTTAAGAGCACCGACTGCTCTTCCGAAGGCAGTATTAGTAAGCTATATATCCAGCAAGCATCTTGCACGTATACAAATTTCAACATGAGTTTTTTTTTTTGTTGTTGTTGTTTTGTTTTGTTTTGTTTTGGATTTTCGAGACAGGGTTTCTCTGTGTAGCCCTGGCTGTCCTAGAACTCACTCTGTAGACCAGGCTGGCCTCGAACACAGAAATCCACCTGCCTCTGCCTCCCAAGTGCTGGGATTAAAGGCGTGTGCCACCACCTCGCCCGGCTCAACATGAGTTCTTTATAAAATATACAAAGAACTCTCAAAACCCAACAGCAATAACATCACAAGAAAGAAAACTCTTTTTAAAAATACCCTATTAAGGGCTCAGGGGTTAAGAGCACTGACTGCTCTTCCAGAGGTCCTGAGTTCAATTCCCAACAACCACATGGTGGCTCACAACCATCTATAAGAGGATTCAGTTTCCTCTTCTGGCATGCAGGTGTGCATGCAGACACTCATATACATAAGACACATGAATAAATAAATTTTTAGCCGGGCAGTGGTGGCATATGCCTTTAATTCCAGCACTTGGGAGGCAGAGACAGGTGGATTTCTGAGTTCAACAGAGTGAATTCCAGGACAGCCAGGGCTACACAGAGAAACCCTGTCTCAAAAAAACAAAAATAAATAAATAAATAATTTTAAAAAATCCTTTTAAGTATAAATGTAGAAATTCTCAACAAGGGCTGGAGAGATGGCTCAGCAGCAAACCACTGGCTGCTCTTCCAGAGGACAGGGCTTTTGCTTCCAGCATTCACACGGCAGCTCACAACTGTCTGTAACTCCCGTTTCAGGAGAACACCCTCTTCTAGCCTCAGAAGGCACCTGAACATATGTAGTGCACAGACACACACACAAGCAAAATACATAAAATAAAAATAAACAAGTCTTGAAGAAATTCTCAGAGAAAAGACAGCAAAATACCACTGCAGGTTTTTTTTTTTTTTTAAGATTTATTTATTGTATGTATGTGAGTACACTGTAGCTGTGATCAGACACACTAGAAGAGGGCATTAGATCCCATTACAGATTATTGTGAGCCACCATGTGGTTGCTGGGTATTGAACTCACCTCTGGGAGAGCAGTCAGTATTCTTAACTGCTGAGCCATCTCTCCAGCCCCTGACAGTTTTTAAGGATTCTGCACCATGACCCAGGAGGAGTTATCCCAAGTCTGCAAGAGTTCCATAGCTAAAACACAAGCTGGTGTTCCATATAACACACCAGACTAATAGAATAAAAATAAACCCTACAGGAGCTCAAGTCCTATCTTATTTTTTGAACATGTCATGATTTGACCCATGATCATCTCAACTGAATCAGAAAAAGCATTTTGCAAAAATCTACCATTCTAAACCAAGTGTAGTGGCAGATACCTGTAATTTCAGCATTCGAGAAGCTAAGGCAGGCAAATTGCAAGTTTGAGGGCAGTCTAGGCTGCCCAGGAAGATCCTGTCCGAAAATATTGAGATCTGGGAATTGGACTCCCTGGCAGAGAAGTTGTCTAGTCTGTCCAGTGCCCTGGCCCTGGGTTCCATCCCCAATATGAGGGATGCAAGGGACAATTTGAAGCTTTTTTGTTTTGTTTTGTTTTGTTTTTCGAGACAGGGTTTCTCTGTATAGCCCTGGATGTCTTAGAACTCACTGTGTAGACCAGGCTGGCCTCAAACTCAGAAATCCACTTGCCTCTGCCTCCCAAGTGCTGAGATTAAAGGCATGCGCCACCACCGCCCAGCTTGAAACATTATTTTAAAGATTTATTTTATGTATGAGTACTCTATATGCACATATACCTCCTTGCCAGAAGAGGGCATCAGATCACATTATAGATGGTTGTGAGTGACCACGTGGTTGCTGGGAATTGAACTCAGAAGCTCTGAAAGAGCAGCCAGTGCTCTTAACCACTGAGCCAACTCTCCAGCACCCGAAACCTTTTCTTATCATTAGGATAACAAAATGAATGATGGAAATAAGCAGGGAGGCAGGAGACGGGTGGAGACTTGGGAGAGGCCTGAGATGGAGATGGCTAAGTTCTTAACATGGTGCTGCACATATCTGAGTCCCAGAAACCACATAAATACATTGTGATTGGCTGTGATTCCAGCCACGGAAAGCAGAGACAGGAGTTGTCAGAGCAGGCTGGCTAGTGAGACTAGGCACAGTGGCAAGCTCTGGGACTGACCAGGAGGCCCTGCCTCAATGAACGAGGCAGAAGTGTGCTGGAGGGCAATTCCTGACATCGGCCTTGGATTTCCATGTGTACAGGCACCCGCATGTCTTCACATTCACACACGTGTTCACACACATGTAAAACATGCATGTATACTTGCACACCCATGTGGTCTATAATGCCACAACCTCCTGGAGTTGTAATTTATCTAGACTGAGACAGGCCATGCTGGCAACCTGGTGAGTCCCAGCTATCGTTATGAAGCAGATAGGAAGACCAAGGACACTAAGAGTGCAGTTTGGAAGAGTCCTTGTAAAACTGATAGACAGGAAGCCATAGATGACTGCAACTATGTACTTTCTGGGTTCTTTATTGGATGCTTATATCTACCACCCTTATCCCTTCCAACTCCCCAACACTGGGTGGGAGAGAAAGGTTAGAGGGGAAAGGAAGTGTAGACCTCAGACAACTTCTTGCTGATTAGGGGCATTGAGTTCCTTGGTGCAAGTCCAGACTTCCTTGTCAGGATATCCAATTTCTTCTTCTCTTCTCTTTTCTCCTGACCACTTGACAAACCGCAGCCACAGGGACCAGGAGCAGCAGCCTGCGCCTCTCTGCTCTGGCATCTTAATTACCTTCTCAAGTGTCCCCAGAATTCCAAAGGTAAACTATCTTCAGCTGGCAGAACCATGCCCCCGCCAGAGCACGAGACAAATCATAGTCAGCTGCTGTGGACAATGTGAAGCAGCCCCATATCAGACCCCTGAGATTAAAACAAAAGCACAGTCATATAACATAACTGGGTTTTTAAAGAAACCCAAATTCTCACAAGTCACCTTCCCATTGGCAGGCCTGAATCAAACAATTTAGTGATCTAAATTGGGGAAATGTTTCCAGCAAAACCAAACGTCAAAGAGATCACTGTGGAGCATACAGCCCTGTGTCAGGGGCCCAAGCCCCATTTCATTGCTTGCTCGGGGGTGGTGCATGCCTTGATCTATCTGCCTCTGAAGCACCCGGGAAACACAACCGACAGTGATCACCTTTGTCCCTGTGTCTAAGGTAAGCAGGCAGCGCTTGTCCATAAAGAGCAATATGCCCTTTACAACAGTTAGCCACAGGCAAACAGGCTCTGGCCAGCCTTGTAAGGTATCCTTGCGCATATGACCTCTGCACACTGTGTATGCCTTGGGGGAATGCATGGATGTGTAGGGCATAGGTGAGAACTTCCTGAGAGCTGCGGGGTACAAGGTCTATGGTCCCGGGACTGGTGCACTCTGGCACCAGGGCTTGGTCTCCTCCTCCCCCAGGAGGGAAGCCCCCAGGCTCTGTGGTGTTTTGAAGTGAGCAGGGAGTAAAGGGCAGACAGAGAGCATCCCTGGGATTCCTGGCCTCAGGAAGGGAACTGGATTGGTGACTAAGAACTGTGAGGCTTCATAAGAGATGCCCACGTAAGAGATGCCCATCTTTATCTGTAGGAGAGGCTGGGAGCTAAATTTGGTAAAAGAATCCACTTGAGAGCTGTCGAGATGGCTCAGCAGTTAAAAGCACTGATTGCTCTTCTCGAGGTCCTGAGTTCAATTCCCAGCAACTACACAGTGGCTCACAACCATTTGTGCACTGGCTGGTTTTGTGTGTCAACTTGACACAGGCTGGAGCTATCACAGAGAAAGGAGCTTCAGTTGGGGAAGTGCCTCCATGAGACCCAGCTGTGGGGCATTTTCTTGGTTGGTGATCAAAGGGGAGGGCTCATTGTGGGTGGTGCCGTCCCTGGGCTGGTAGTCTTGGGTTCTTTCTATAAGAGAGCAAACTGAGTAAGCCAGTGAAAGCAAGCCAGCAAGTAACATCCTTCCATGGCCTCTGCGTCAGCTCCTGCTTCCTGATCTGCTTGAGTTCCAGTCCTGACTTCCTTTGGTGATGAACAGCAATGTGGAAATATAAGTTGAAAAAACCCTTTCCTCCCCAACTTGCTTCTTGGTCATGATGTTTGTGCAAGAATAGAAACCCCGACTAAGGGATGGAGAGATGGCTCAGTGGTTAGGAGCATTGACTGCTCTTCCAAAGGTCCTGAATCTAAATCCCAGCAAACACATGGTGCCTCACAACCGTCTGTAATGAGATCTGACGCCCTCTTCTGGAGTGTCTGAAGACAGCTTCAGTGTACTTAAATAAATAAATCTTTAAAGAAAAGAAAAGAAACCCTGACTAAGACGATCTGTAACGGACATCCGAAGCTGTCTTCTGGTGTGTCTGAAGACGGTCATAGTATACCCTCATCTATTTAAGTAAATAAATAAATCTTTTTAAAAAGGAGAAAGAGAATCCACTTGAACCCCTAGTTTTTGGGCGAGGAGCACGTTTTTCAACACCTATAAGTGACACCTGTGGCTTCTGCTTCAAGGCTATGTGACCCTTGCACATTGCTGGACACTGCCAGCTCTGGACCATTCAGATCATTGGCACTGACCGACTGTCCCGAGCATGGCTGAACTTTTGCATCTCCAACAACACGGCCCAGAATGTACTCTGGCTTAGTGTGGGCTGAGCCTGACATCCTCGAGCAGGACCTGCAGGCAGCTGTGGCTCAATTCACGACCAGACCTAGGGCCAAGGGTCTTGGCAGAGCCTTGATAGCTCATTCTTAGGAAGTCTCCCACAAGGTACTCAACACAGCCTGACATTTACATTATCAGATAAAGCCCGGGCCCTTCCACATCAAGCAGCAATAAAGAAAATGCTCCATAGACTTCTCTCCAAGCTGACTGATGGAGGCAGGTCCTCCTCCGCTGAGAAGCCCTGTTCCGAGGTATATGCAGGATTGTGTTAAGTTGACATAGCCCAGGCTTGGCCTCAATCTCACATTTCCCATGCCTCAGCTTCCCAGGATTATAGGGGTAAGCCATCATGCCCACTTTATAAAATCTAAGTCATTGTAATCCATCACGAGTGGCTATCAGGCAACTAGAGCACATGAGTTTTTCCTTTGCTCCTGGCTTCTCGTGTGCATTGACAAAGCAGTTTCTCAGGGACCGTCTTTTTTGTTTTTTGTTTTTGTTTTTTGTTTTTTGTTTTGTTTTTTGTTTTTTGAGACAGGGCCCTGGTGGCCTGGAGTTCTTTATATAGACCAGGTTGGCCTCATATTCATGGAGATCTTCCTGCTTCTCCCTTCTAAGTTCTGGGATTAGAAGCAAATGACACCAGCTCTCAGAGTCTATATATAGATATATATGCTGTCTCAGTCTTCAGACACACCAGAAGAGGGCATTGGATCCCATTACAGATGGTTGTGAGCCACCATGTAGTTACTGGGAATTGAACTCAGGACCCTGGAAGAGCAGTCAGTGCTCTTAACTGCTGAGTCTCCAGCCCCCCTCAGAGTCTTAAGAAGCCCTTTCCAAACACAACCTCAACCAGCTATGCTACCCTCCTCTGACCTCAGTTTATAGTGGCCGATGCAGGGCAGCAGCTATTGCCCTAGTACCTCCCCCTGGCATGACCATCTATCTTCCTGATGTCCCTATGCACATCAGGACTACCTCCTGCCTACCACCGTTCTTGTAGGTCACTGCTCACTAACCACCTGTCTTCTTCCTTCTGCTTATTTACTCAGGGATTTGATTTTAGTGTCACTTCTATGGTTCCATTGGTCAGGGCTGACATATGTCTTCCCCGCCCCCCCCCCCGCCCCCCCCCCCGGCCCCTGTAGTCCTGAGCATTGAACCTGGGCCTCATGCATACTAGGCAAACACTCTACCACGGAACTGTGTCTATGGCTCTAACACACACACAGACCCACACGCACACAGATACACATACAGAGAGACACACGCACACACACACACATTTTATAGCAGCTTTATTTATGGTTGCCTGAACTTGGAAACAACGCAAATGTCCTTCACTAGGTGAATGGATAAACACACTGGTCCATTCAAACAGTGGAACATTGCTAAGCCCTAGAAAGAACTGAGCTACTGAACCATGAAAAGATTCAAAGCAGATGTAAATGATTATTGCCAAATGAAAGAAGCCAGTGTGGGGCTGGCAAGATGGCTGAGTGGGTAAAGGCCCATGCTGCCAAACCTGCTCACCTGAGTTTGATCCTGGAACCCACAGGAAGGAAAAAGCCACGTCCTACGGGCTGCCCTCTGACTTCCATGCACGCACCCCTCTACCCAACCACACACAGATAAACGTAATTTCTGCACTTGATCTTAGCCAAAAGGCCGAGAAGCAAATGTAATTTTTGAAATTTAGAAGCCATTGGAAAAAGATGTGAGCTATGCTTCCAACACTGACACCAGAAAAGGGAGCATCGCCAGATCAGTGAAGGAGTCTGTGGGCAGAAGGAATAAGGTTCCATGGGGACCGTTCAGGGCTGCGACCCTACTGTGTTTGATACTATGGAACTGGACCCACAGCAGTTTACACTGCCCAAACCAATAGAAGGACAACCCCAGAGTGGCCCCTGGTGACAACTGCAGGACTTTATGATACTGCTGTGTTGATGGGAGTTCAAGCCATTAGTTCCAACACTTGAAGGAGGCAGACACAGGTGATCTCTGTGAGTTCAAGAACCCTGTGAGTTCTGCTCTACAGACTGAGTTCCAGGACAGTTAAGGGGTGGGGAGTAGGGGGAGGAGTGGCTTCCTAGGGCATATGTGAGGGGCACGAGGGAACTGAATCCCATGCTTTCAGTTCAGTTTTTCTGTAAACTGAAAACTGCTCTAATTGTCTTGAAAGCCTCCTGTAGAGGATGAGGAATGGGAAGCTCATTTGACAGAGTGCTAGCATAGCTTAGCACGTGTGAAGCCCCAAGTGACCTTACTAGCACCACGTAAAACTAGGCATGTTGGCACAGTCCTGTAACACCAGTACCCCAGAGATACTGGCAGGAAGATGTGACGTTCAAGGTTGCCCTAAGCTATGTAACAAGTTCCAGGCCAGCTTGGAGTACATGAGATCTTGTCTCAAAAATGCAAAGCAAAGAACTCCCAAGCTGCCAAACCCTTCCCCCCCCCCCAAATGCAAACAGAGCTGGTCTTGGTGGCTCAGGCTTGCAATCTCTGCTTTTTTTTTTGTTTGTTTTTTTTTGTTTTTTCAAGACAGGGTTTCTCTGTATAGAGGGTTCCCTGGCTGTCCTGGAACTCACTCTGTAAACCAGGCTGGCCTCGAACTCAGAAATCCACCTGCCTCTGCCTCCCAAGTGCTGGGATTAAAGGCGTGCGCCACCACTGCCCGGTGCAATCTCTGCTTTTGAGAGAGAAAGGCAAGATTGTTGAGGGTTCCAGGCTAACTTGGGCTATATAGTGCGATCAAAGGCAGCCTGAGTTAAACACTCTGTCTCCCCAAAACAAACAAAAACAAACAATTCCCAATAACAAAAACCATGTGACTTTTGTTTTTTTTTTTTTTTCCCGAGACAGGGTTTCTCTGTGTAGCCCTGGCTGGCCTGCAACTCACTCTGTAGACCAGCTGGCCTCGAACTCAGAAATCTGCCTGCCTCTGCCTCCCAAGTGCTGGGATTAAAGGCATGTGCCATCACCGCCCGGCAAACCATGTGATTTTTTTATCTAAAAGCTATCTCCTAACAGTTCTCTGGGTTTGTAATTTGATTTTAAGGATTATCTTTTTTATTTTGGTTTCAGTGCTGGACTGAACTCGGTCTTGGTACATGCTACTATCACTTAAGGTCCGGGACTGCAAGTATGAAGATGTTCTGCAAGCCTATTTGTCTTCTCCCCATTCATATCTTCCCCCACCCCACTTCCTTACAACCTCTACCCACCTGCTTTTCTTTTATTCTAACCCATCACCATTTTCTGCTACCAATATGAATAAACTGTTTTCACTCACCCAAAAATGCAACCACAGGGCCTAAGAGGATTCCCATTTTGTTTCAGGTGCTGAGGTGCCCTTACAGTGGTTCTCTGAATTTGTTCACCCTGCCCTGGCTTTTTCAGGAGCGCCAGGACACTGGCCTCCCTTTCCCCTCAGAAGTCTGCCTGCCCTTCCTAGGCTCCTCAAGACACCGACAGCTCCTTCCAGACAAGAGTGCGGGAGGGTCTTGGTCTAGGCTAGGCTCCAAGATGAGGTTGTAGCCTCACAGTGCGGTTCCCTCTGCCCATCCTGAACTGCCACCCCCTATTCCCAATCCCTGGTCCCAGATGGAGATGTCCATTTCATACTTGAGAGCACTACCTCTCTACTTCCCCCCTCCCAGCCAGTTGAGGGGCGCCAAGACGGCGGTAGGGACGGGAGGTGGCCGGACAACAGCTGGGTGGGCGGCCCTGACCTTCCTGCAATCGATGGGGCGCGGCCGGCCGCGCGGAGCCGGGGCGGTGCTGGAGCCCCCCGCAGGCGGTCTGGGCAGCTATAAAGCAGTGGGTGGTGCGGGGTTCGGGCTGAAGTTGCAGCATTTGTCACTTCTAGAGCCCGACCATGGAGCCTCCGTTGCCTGCGCCTCGGCTACTGTTGCTGCTGCTGCTGTTGCTGCTGCTCTCCAGTTCCGCTGCGCTCCCTGCACCTCCCAGGTGAGCGGGATCGGGAATCCCTTTCATCTTGGCCACGCCCACAACTCCATTTCTGACACTTATGGCTCCATCCCTCTCCAGGATCCCAAGACACTCTGACGGGATGTTCACCAGCGAGTTCAGCCGCTTGCAGGACAGTGCCAGGCTGCAGCGCCTGCTGCAGGGTCTGGTAGGGAAGCGCAGGTGAGCCAGCGCTAGGTAGAATTTTCCAGACTGGCTGGTATGGGTCAGGCTTGCCACATCCCAGTACAATACTAATTCTACTTTGGGCTTGTGGGTGGGGGGCAGCGAACAGGACACAGAAAATATCCCAGACAGCAGCCTGGCCCGGTCCAAGCCCTTAGAGGACCAGCTCTGCTTGCTGTGGTCGAACACTCAGGCCCTGCAGGATTGGTGAGTAAGAGCTCCATCCTCAGCTGGATTCCCAAAGTACCCTAGCTATGTGGGTGCCTGCACTCTGATGGTCAGACACTGGTCCCCTCACCAGCTATCTCCCTCCGCAGGCTTCTACCCAGGCTGCCCCTGGATGAGTCCCTGTCTCTCTGGCTGCCTCCTGGACCAAGGCCTGCTGTCGACCATTCAGAGTGGACTGAAACAACCAGGCAGCCCAGATGAGGGATGAAGGGGAGTCTCCAGGACCCTGGCTGGAGTAGGGATTGGTTGTCCTTGGCATCAATAAAGAAGGCATTTAGACTCTGGTCTTTTTAGCTCATGCTGTATGATGTCTAATAAAATCGAGGCAGCCTCTGCTCCGAGAGCCTGGCAGGCGTGGACAGATCCATCTATCTCCTTCAGTGGCTAGGACCACACCCAGTTGCCCTTTGAACCTGGGAAGCCAGCTAGGACATTTCTTATCTTTGGCATCAGTGGAACCCCTCTTTTCCCAGCTGAATTCTCTAGTGTTCCACCCTGCCCTGTGGTCCATTTAGCAAAATTTCCAGGGATCAGGGATTTCCCAGCCTGGTCCAGCCATGTGGTCAGGGTAAATGAAGCGGTGAGGAGTCGTCTCAGGGAGGGCCCATAGAGGTTACTTATGAGTGGGAGGACCTGGGTACATCCTGGCTCTACATGGCTATGTGGTCATGGCCCAGCCCTGAGGCCTGACGGTGATGCCATCTCCCAGTAGGCAGCAGTGGGACCGCTGAAGGATTGTGAGACAGTGCTCACTCAGCCTTTACAGAGGCCTGGAGCCTCAGGAAGGTTTTTCTGGCATCTAAAGCAGCCCTGAAAAGGCCCAGAATGGTGAGGGCTATACACGCCCTTTCAACAGAACACTCCCTACCACCCTCCTGACCCTACCTAGGGGCTACTCCCCATCTCTGAGAGCTTACAGGGGAGAGGAGAGGAAGCAAGGAAGACAGAAGCTGGTCTAATGCAGGCCTGGGCCATGTCCTCACCAGGATTCCTGTCTTCCATCAGATACTGTTTTCCCAAACCCCAGCTCCTAGCTAGCTGTGGCCGGAAGGTTCCGTTTGCATCCTATCACCCTCCAGGGCTCTGCCAGGCCCTACCCTGGGGGAACTGCTGTGTTCCTCAGACAGCAGGAGCATGCTGGGACACATGCTTTTCCTTTGGGAGTGGAAGAGGGAAGGGAGGAAACATAATGCAGCTCCAGGGATTTTGCTAGAGAACATTGAAGAGAAAGAGACAAGATGAGGGTCACCCTGATGTGGGCTACAGTAGACCCAAGACTATTGGCTCAGCCTGTTTGTTCTTGCTCCCAGCTCCCCACAACCCTGCCCTAGCTCCCCAGACTCATGGTTCCATCCCCCAGACCTGACTCAGCCTCCTTAGATCTAAGGCCCCAGAGCCTTGCCCTGGTTCCCCACGCCTATTCTCCACTCCTAGTAGTTCTCAAGTTCTTACACCTTATGTGTAGTGCCTGTGGGTTGAGCCCCCAGCTAACTTCCTGGAAGTCCAGGCTGAAATATGACCTCATGTGCCCTGTTAGTGCCGTCCAGCGGGAGCCCCCTTGATAGAGGCCATCTGTAGAGGGTCATAAAATGAGGCGGTGCCTGGCAGGGGCGAAGGTCGCCAAGGCAGGAATTGTACCAGCCCTGGAACCAAGCAGGCTGGACCCTTCTTCCAGGTGACAGCTGCTGCCATGGGGGCTCCGGCCCTCCTGTGGCCTCCCCTGCTGCTGCCATTGCTCACAGTGCTGTTTGGCCAACCTCTGGGGACCTTGGCCCAGGCCCAAGGTATGTACTGGGCAGGGGCAGGACAGGTCGGTGGCAGAGCTCTGGTGGAAGGAACCAACTTCTCCTTTGTGACTTTCTAGTCTGCTCTGCGAACCAGACGTTCTTTACAATCGAAGAGAACAAGATTGTTCCTGGGCCCCTGGCGAACATTTTTGTCCCAGATGACCAGTTGGTGACCTTGGGACCCTCGTCCACCCCTTATGCCTTTAAGATCGTGGGAACTGAGCTGTTTCTCAACGTGACTCCAGATTATGAGGTACAGGCTGTAGGTTGGATGGAATGTACCTTCATGGGGACATACGTGGCCATCCACTCCCCTAACATGGGTAAGAGTCAGAGAAGGAGGGGCTGAGGGATCTACATCCCCTTGGTAGTGAGGAACTCTTCAGGCCCAGTGGTTGGTTGGTTGGTTGGTACTGAGGGGGAGGGCCATAAGCGGACAAAGCTGCCAAATGCCCCCCTAGACCCAGGACTTCTCACAGATGACTGGGGCGCTGGGGCTGTACCTGCTCTCCTAGCTGTACTCTCCTGTCCTAGAGCAGCTTAGCTCCCTCTGTGGCAAGTGACTCATAGGGCCCCTGTCTTCATCCTCAGGAAAACTCATTGCTTGAGGCAGTCCTGGAGTGTAAGAGAGGAAACACTGTGGTAAGTTAAAGTTAACCCCAGTATCTGACCACCCCTGCCTTCTGTCAGAGTACCCCAAGACCACTCTGGACCTTACCCCAGGGAGTCTGGACATCAGCTCTTTCCTGGCCCCTCCCATGCTTCTTTTAGCCTAGACTCTGCCCTGAGCTCCAGACTCAAACTCGGCTATCTTAGAGCCGTGTAGTAAATCAATACCCTGAGACCCTAAGTCTGCCCCTCATCCCCCACACGGGAGACACCTTTACCTGCCAGCCACTTAGGCCACTTTTGATGTCACCCTACCCGAGGTACACTGTTGGCATTGTTGGCTCTGCCTCAGTTAGGGTCAGATTCACTCTCCCTATCTCTAGTCCCATGGGCCCTGGTCAACAGTTCTCCTTTCTGGCCCTTCCTGCAGATGCATTTGCTGTTCTTGCCCTTGGTCCTCCTCTGTTCCTTCCCCACACAGTGAATCCCTAGAGAGTCATAACCACAACCCTCACTCAGATACTTCCACATGTTCTTACTGGAAGCCAAAACTAAATGCACATCTGGGTGGGTGAGGCTAGGGCGTGCAAACACTGACCTGGTGTGCAAATTCATTTTGATTCCTAACCCTCCCACTTTATGCTGTCCCCCTACCCTATCCCATACACTGTATCCCTCAGCCTCCACCACAAGCCTTTTACTAAAGGGAAGCTTGAAGAAAAACAGACCCCACACACTTTCTGCTCCACCATGAGCAACTCTCAAAACCTTCACTCCAGCCCAGCACCATGACATGTTACCTACACACATCTTGGCCAATGGTTCTAATAGATAATAATAATTAAAAAAAAAAACAAGATGAAACTTATTTTTTAGATATAGTTTAGTGGTAGAGTACCTGCCTAGTATGACTGAAGCCCTGGGCTCCACCTTCAACACACAAGTATACTTCATACACATACATAGACACACACACACACACACACACACACACACACACACACACACACACAGAGAGAGAGAGAGAGAGAGAGAGAGAGAGAGAGAGAGAGAGACACAGACACAGACACAGACAGAGAGACAGACAGAGAGACAGACAGAGAGGAAGAGAGACAGACAGAGACAGGAAGACAGAACCGTGGCCTTGACATCTGTCACACCTGAGAAGAGCAGCTTTCCCTCTCTGTCCTCCAGCACCTGGCTGTGTTCACATGCCCCTGGTCTCAGGAAGGGCCCTCTCATGGGATAGAGCTGTTTGATTTTAACCTGAAGCCCCCTTTCTCACTATTCTCTTGGAGACCTGTTTTTGAAGCCATGGGATGCTGTCTTTTCTCCCTCTGATATGTTGTTGGTTGTGCTCCCAGGATTGTCATTACTTCTCTTCGGCACACCCACCACACACATGTGGCCACACTCTCAAGCTTGTTTTTACAGTCTGCGTTCCTCCTAGAACAGGAGCTCACAGGCCACCACATTGTTGATGCCACCAGTGTCTATGGAATGAAAGGGAAAGAGTGACTGACTGACTGAATGAATGAACAAATGGATAAGAAGAGGAAGGAATGGATAATGGGGCACCCGAGCATTGCTCCTCAGCGAGGGGTTGACTTTGGTGACTTTGCTGCAGGTGATGCAGTTCAAGGTGATTGTGGCTGTCCTGGATGTCAATGACAATGAGCCAAAATTCCCCTTTGAAGTCAAGGAATATAATGTATCGGAGGTGAGTCCAGTCTGAACTGGTGCTGTCTGGAGTATGGAGAAGGCAGGGGGGCACAGGGTATCTGGGGGACAGCATCAGGGAGATCCTATATACAGAAGCCGCAGCATGGCTGGACCAACCTCCTCCTTTCCATCCCCAGGACACTAGAGTGGATACAACCGTCATCCCTGAGCTAGAGCTGAAGGCTACAGATGCTGACCAAGGGGACATCCTGGTCTACACTCTGCAGGAAGTGACCCCCGTCAGTGCTCCCCCACCCCCATCATTATTGACAACCCTCACTCTTTCTGATGCCTCCAGGCCTCAGTTCTTCCACTTTCCAGAGTCCCACCTCCTTGCCCTCCACAGAATGCCAGCAAGTTCTTCTCCCTGGAGGGCATCAACTACCCTGCTCTGAAGTTGGACCAGACCCTGGATTTCTACAAGAACCAGAAAATGACCTTCAGGCTGCTGGCACGGGTGAGCACAGAGCATCTTCCTGAGTCCTGGCTCTTCTAGGTCCTGTCTGGCTGGGCCTGACCTATCAGGGGCTGGCTGTTACTACAGGATACCTGGGAGGAGAATGTACAGCCCAGCCATACGGCCACTGCCACCCTGGTCTTGAACGTGCTGCCAGCTGACCTGCGGACCCCCTGGTTCCTGCCGTGCTCATTCACAGATGGCTACTTCTGCATCCAGGCCCAGTACCATGCGGTTGTCCCCACGGGACACAAACTGGTAATGGGGAGTAAGGAGGCCCAGGGTCAGACTTGATTCTGGAGCCGAGTCAGAAAACGGTCAGGGCAGGGATCCAGCCATGGTCCTGTGCTCCCAGGAGGATTGCAGACAATTTTGTGATTTGTAAAATGAACAGGAATGAGCAATCAATCAATCATCAATCACTAACTATCCTTCCCAGCCAGGTGGGAGTGGGGCATACAGATAAAAATCATTGAGGAGTGTGGATCCTATGATGCCAGCTGGGATGCGAGGACTTCGGGGGCCCAGCTGATGCTAATAAGGGACTGCTAAGTCCTTGTCAAGCTGACAGTCTCCTCTGAGGCCAGTGGTGCCACTGGGTAGGGTGGCCCGCTAAGCCCACCACAGCCTCCACTGTGCAGAGAGGCGTACACTGAGGCTACAAGTCTTCCTTCGTAAGTTCTTGTCGCCATTGAGACCTTCTGTGGCCACAGCTCTATCCCAACCAGGCACTGCCCCTCCCTCCAGGCTCCAACTCACATTTCAGATCTTGAGGGACAAGAGAGTAGTAAGAGCGGGAGGTTCTGAAACCTCAAGATGTCCCCATCCCTACAGCCATCCCCCCTCACCTTGAGTCCTGGTCCCATCTATGCTGTGGACGGAGATCTGGCCATTAACCAAACTATCACCTACCACATTATGGCAGGTAAGTGAGGGCTTAACCCCACAGCACCTGGACCCCACAACAGAGGGACCAGATACCAAACCCCACCCCGAACTCTTCCAGGAAACACGGATGGCACATTTGTCATCAACGCAGATGACGGCAACCTCACAATGGCTAAAAGTGTCCCCAGCCCCATGATGTTCACCCTGCTGATCAGGGTGGGTACCAGTACTGGGTGGTAGACGGGTCTCCTGTGTCCCCAGCTGTGTTCCCAGCTGTAGCCCCAGTGCCACTAGATCCCAAGACCCACTCCTGCTTCCCCTGACTCCTCAGGCTGACCAGGCTGACCTGGCTCGATACTCAGTGACTCAGGCTATTGTGGAGGCTCGAAGTGTCACTGGGAACCCACTCCAGTTCTCTCAGAGCCTGTACTATGGCACAGTGGTAGTGGGTTCTGAGGCTGGCACAGCAGTGAAGGACAAGACCTTCCCTTCCGAGATCCTGAGGATCCAGGCTCAGTACCCAGGCTTCCCGGTATGCAGTCCCTCCCTGTTCACCTATGAGCCCTATGAGTATACCTGGACCCTCTGGTCTCCTCTCTCTGGGTAGACTGCTGGGGGTGGACAGTAGGGCATCAGACCTAGGTCTCACTGTAGTCTCATCTAGGACCTCAACTCAGCTGTCGTGTATCAAGTCACCAACTCCTCAGAATTCATGATGAATAAGGATATCATGCTGATCACTGTGCCTATGGAGGAAGCGAGAACCATCCGTGTAGAGGTGGAGTGGGGATAAGGGGACCGAAGGTGTGGGGTAAAGAAGGACCCAAGAGCAACAAGCCCCTTTCCTGACCCAGGTAGAAGCTAGCAATACTGTGACTAAGGACACAGCCACTGCTGTTGTTGAGATCCAAGTGTCAGAGCGGGAGCCGCCCTCCACAGGTGAGCCCCCTCTGGGGCCCCCCAAGCAGGGTGGCTCCTCCTCTGGGACAGGCATATCTGGGGACAGAGACAAACCCAAGTTTTGTACATGCCACCACCAGAGTCCCCCACACCCCCAGAAGCTGGAGGAACAACTGGGCCTTCAAGTAACAGCACTTTGGAAAGCCCCTCGACCTCTGGGACCTCTCAAGGACCTGCCACAACCAGCTCTGGGGGAAGTGCTGGCCCATTCCCACCCACAGGCACAACTCTAAGCCCACCCACCTCTGCTTCATCCGTACCTGGGGGGTCCCCTAGTCTTGGAACCAGCACCTCTCCCCAGACAGCCACTCCTGGTGGGGACTCAGCACAGACCCCCAAACCAGGAACCTCTCAGCCAACAACAGCCCCTACTTCCAGAACAAGTACCTCCCTCATGCCAAGCACATCCAGAAGCCACCCAACACAGACCCCCAAACCAGGAACCTCTCATCCAATGGTCCCCATTCCAGGGGCCAGCACCTCTTCTCAGCCAGCCACACCTAGTGGCAGCTCAACACAGACCCCCAAGCCAGGAACCTCTCAGTCGACAGCCACTGGGCCCATCTCAGGTAGTCTAAAACATTTCTCCGAAGTCACTGTCACCCTTAACTCAGACAGGGGTTCTAAGATGTGCTCTAGAAAAGGATCCACCCAGGCTAACCTGGCCTGGCCACACTGACTACCTCTAAGGAGCTTGTGTCTGGCTCTAGACAGATGGCCCCAAGAGGTCACAATGAGGGCGAACTAAAGAAGGTATGAGGGGTAGAAGCAGATTTTGGAGCCAGTGAGTCCCATCTTTCCCAGGACAATCTGTATTTAGGGTCTTAGGTTAAGTAAGAGCACTACTCAAGAGACAAGATAAAAATGAGTATGTTATGGCTGTCAGTGTGCACCCAACACTAGGGAGGTAGTGAAAGGCAGATCTCTGTGAGTTCAGTTGTTTTTTCTGTCTTTTGTTTTTAGCAGCATTGCCTCAGTATGTTGCCCAGGCTAGCTCTGAATTCCTAGGCTTAAGTGATCCTCCTACCTAAGCATCTACAGTATCACAGGCATGTGTCATTATAGCCAGCCATAGATTGTTTTAGACGTTCTCTCTCGTTTTTAGACGTTCTCTCTCTCTCTCTCTCTCTCTCTCTCTCTCTCTCTCTCTCTCTCTCTCTCTCTCTGTCTCTCTCTCTCTCTCTCTCTCTCTCTCTCTCTCTCTCTCTGTAGCTATGGCTGGACTGAAATTCCTACATAGACCAGGCTGGACTACACATGCAGAAAACTGACTTCTGCAAGTTTTCCTCTGAGCACAACATGCACTGTGACATGCAGCACCAACAGAAATACATACACTACATAATAAACTTCACACACACACACACACACACACACACACACACACACCCCTGAAAGGTCTTTGTACTGGTCACTAAGCTGTACCCACTAAACCTTTGAGTGTACATGGTCACAAGGGGCCAGGCACGGCTAGCTGTCCATTGGAACCATCACCAGAGGCAGCTTGACAAAGCCAACTTCCTCAAGTGTCATTGAGCCCTGCTCTGGTCTAAGTACAACATGTATGCAAAATTGTAGTTGAAGATATCTTATGTGGATAAGACAAAGTTCACTACAGCTGTTTAGAGTGTGCCCTCAAAGGCCATCCCGGTGAATCAGGCTGGTAGTAGCCCTGTTGCCTTGGTAGCCCCAGGCAGGCTCCCTGGTGGAGTTAGTAGCACCCATTCTTAGAACCTCAATTTTACATGGTGGCCAGGAGAGGCCTGTCCTATTTCTATGGTACCTCGGCCTGGCCCAGGTTGGGAAGGGACATTCATTGGAGTGTTCTAACAGTAAGTGGCCGTGGTCTCTTGGACACCAGGAGCAGGCGATCTGGGTGATGGCCAGAGATTTTCTACGGTGGACATGGCAGTGTTGGGCGGGGTGCTAGGTGCACTGCTGTTGCTGGCCCTCATCTGCTTGGTCATCCTTGTCCACAAGCATTACCGACATCGGTTCACTTGCTGCTCTGGGAAGGCTTCGGTAAGGGCCTCTGGTTGGGTACTGGGCTAGGTACAGTAGAAAGGGGACTAACTCAGGGCTGAGGAGTCACAGAAAAGGGACACGGAGGCATGAGTGGGAACAGCTGGGGAAATCAGGGCTTTACACGGGAAGGAAACAGAGGTAGGCTAGGATGGGTATTCTGAGAGCAAGCGGTGGGGGTTGGGGGTGGGGCAGAGGAAGAGTGGGAGCCAAGCATTGGGAGGAGGGTTCAGAAGGTACTCGTGGGAGTCATTTCACTGCTGCTGATGCCTTTGCCCTTGCTCCACCCTTAGGAACCACAGCCGAGAGGCTATGACAACCTGACCTTCCTCCCAGACTACAAGGCCAAGTGGTCGCCCACCTCCAACCGAAAGCCAGAGTCGAGCCCTGAGCCTGCCCAGCCGCCCCTCCCTCCTCCTAGTCCCACATCCTCCAGTCTCACGCCCCCTAGCTCCGCGCCTCCTAGCCCTCAGCCCAAAGCTTCTGGGTCTCCTAAGACAGTCCAGGCTGGGGACAGTCCTTCAGCCGTGAGGTCTATCCTGACTAAGGAGCGGCGGCCGGAGGGGGAGGGCGGCTATAAGGCCGTGTGGTTTGGCAAGGACATTGGGGCGGAGGCTGACGTGGTGGTCCTCAACGAGCCCACCGCTGACGTGGACAGCGCCAGTGCCTCGGGAAGTGAGGGCAGCGATGATGATGACCCTGACCAGAAGAATCTCCGTCTCGACGCCGAGGAAGCTGACATTTACATCTAGCTCAGCACCCTGACTCTCCACCCCAAGCCACTCCCCTTTCCTCCGCTAATTAAAGTAGCACTTTCGAATTCCGGAGTTTTAAGGCTGGTGTGTGGGAACCAGTGCAGTGGGTGTGAGCGCCCAGCTGCGGGCTTCCCGCGGCTAGGCGCTGGAAAGTTCCCACAGTAGTCTAGGGGAAAGAGGGAGGTCCTCCAGCTCCTTGCTCAAGAAAAATAGACAGCTTTGCTTGAGGGAGGGGAAGGAGCCAGGACCGTCCACTCCACATGCACATTCATTTGGGAGAGGTGGTCTTTGGAAACTTCCTGAGGGTCACAGTCCATTTCAAAGGTCTGGCCGAGAGTGGTGGCTCACATAATCCCTGCATTTGGGAGGCAGAGGCAGGCAGATCTGAATTTGAGGTTAACCTAGTCTCTATAGTGAGTTCCAGGGAAGGCAAACCTATGTAGAGAGAGCAGAGCCTTCCTGAGGAAATTTAAAAAAAAAAAAAAAGGTGGCTGCTTTGGCAATGAACAGGGCACTCAGACCTACACAGGAAGTTTAGACATGAGAAATAGGGACCTACAGGTCCTGTCAGTGAGTGGAGAGAAACTGGGGCTGTGGAAGTTACACAGAGTGCACACCACAGTCTGGGCTTCTTCCTGAATAGCAGTCATGGCATGTTTTCTAAAGAAAAGTGACCCGAATTCCTTTCCAAAGTATTTAAATACTTCTATTTTTTAGAAAAATATTTATTTATTTTATGTATATAATTATACTATAACTGTCTTCAAACACCAGAAGAGGGCATCTGATCCCAGTACAGATGAATGTGAGCCACCATGTGGTTGCTGGGATTTGAACTCGGGACCTCTGGAAGAGCAGTCAGTGCTCTTAACCACTGAGCCATCTCTCTACTGCACCTCCCCCCCTCAATCATTTATTTTATGTATATGAGTACACAGTAGCTATCTTCAGACACACCAGAAGAGGGCATCAGGTCCCATTACAGATGGTTGTGAGCCACCATGTGGTTGCTGGGAATTGAACTCAGGACCTCTGGAAGTGTAGTTAGTGCTCTTAACCGATGAGCCATCTCTCCAGCCCTGGATACTTTTAAATTGCCAGTTTTATGCATTTATACAATGTATCTTTTGGCTTTCATTTCGACTGGTGATTTTCATGCCCCAGTCTCTGCTGTCATTTTCCTTCTCCATTGTTGGAATCATCCTTGGTAAGTCCCCTTCCTACTTTCCTGTCTCCTCAGTAGCCCTCTGAATTTAACTAGTTTCTATTTAATTTTTTTGTGTTTTTTGGTGTTTTTTAAAATATACTTTTATTTTATGTGTATCAGTGTGTGATCTACATGCAGATCTGTGTGAGAGTGTCAAATTTTGGAATTAAAGTTGTGAGCTGCCATGTGGGTGTCGGGATTTGAACCCCAGTCATCTAGGAAGAGCAGTCAGTGCCCCTAACCATTGAGCTCTTTCTTTCTTTTTTCTTTCTTTCTTTCTCTCTTTCTTTCTTTTTTCTTTTTCTTTTTCTTTTTTTGTTTTTTGAGACAGGGTTTCTCTGTGTAGTTCTGGCTGTCCTGGAACTCACTCTGTAGACCAGGCTGGCCTTGAACTCAGAAATCTGCCTGCCTCTGCCTCCCAAGTGCTGGGATTAAAGGTGTGCGCCACCACTGCCCGGCTTGAGCTATTTCTTAGTTTCTAGCTTCTTGACCCAGCTGCAACAAGGACAATTTTTTTTAAAAATATAAATCTTTTTTTTAGATTTATTTATTTTTATTATTTTATTTTATGTGTATGAGTACACTGTAGCTGTACAGATGGCCATGAGCCATCATGTGGGCTGTTGGGAATTGAACTCAGGATGGCCCTGCTCTCTCAGGCATAGTATACTGTAGCTGTCTTCAGATGCACCAGAAGAGGGCGTCAGATCTAGTTACGGGTGGTTGTGAGCCACAATGTGGTTGCTGGGATCCGAACTCAGGACCTTCCGAAGAGCAGTCAGTGCTCTTACCCACTGAGCCATCTCGCCAGCCTGACAATTTATCACTGAATAAATGATATCCCCTTCTCTAAAGGTAAATTGCTAATAGTAGGGGAGGGGCACTGGGCACCTCCCACACCTATGAGGAAATGTTACCAGGACCACTTTTGTGATGGTCACGTGCAGTGAGTTCACAGGTGGAATGGCTATGTCTTGCTCAGTGACATGTTTTGCTGTATACATCTCTCCATCCTGGGCATTCATTCTTTGTACCCCTCCTTAGGAGATGTCCCCTGAGCCTTGGAGGGGGTAAATAGAGATGTCTCCAGCATGGCTTATTCTTTGTTCTTGGGCCAGTTACAGGATTCTACTTACTGCAATAAGAAGTTTCTCTGAAGAAGGATGGACACAACCCTTGACTGCAGCCAGGGCTCTTGACTTCTGAGGCGCCTCTCCAGCTCCCGGGGTCCAGCTCTACAATGCAGGTTGGCTCCAATCCTTCTGCTTCAACCTCTCCCCAGATGGTATATTCTTATCTGTACCATTCTCAGTGTTAAGCCAAGTTGTACCACAGCCTCTCTTTAGACTCCACTTTCTAAGACTTTTGTGCGAGCTAAACCAACCAAACAATAACAAACAAACAAACAAACAAACAAACCCCAGCTGAGCGTTGTGGGTATTCCTGCCTTACATGCTTTCCTGAGGAGGTACTTGGGGAAAGACGTTTCCCACACTTCCACCAGGAGCAGAGCCTGGCAGGTAGACCTCCACCTACGACTCCTACTGTCCTCTAAGTCTTGACCCTTTTGTCCAAAGCAGGGTCAGCCTCTCTCGTTCAATTTGCAAAGGGCGTGGGAGACTGAATCCAGAGCGGAGTGCTGCAGACTAGTGACACCCTCGTGATGTCTGAAGCCCTTAAGCCACACCCTGCCCCGATCTGCCCCGCCCCTGACCGAAGTACTATAAAAGCACTGGCAGCCTCCTTCTCAATGAGATAAAGCCGTCCTGGCCGCTCCAGTACCAGGTATGTGGGACCCTTGAGCCACTCGGGGAGGGAGGTGAGCTAGTGCCACAGGGGAAATTCTTGTCCCCTCCACAAGAGTCGTAAGCGATCAGTGAAAGACAGTGAAGTGGGGCTCGGGGAAACAGAAGGGCAGATGTCCCCGGCAGGATTTGCAATTGGATCTGCAGGGGTTGGGATCTGAGTAAGGGTCGCGTGGAGGTCGAGGACTGCACCAGTAGGCACTGAGACAGTAGAAAGCCAGCAGCTACCACGCGCTGTTTAGACTGTTTAGGTTTCATTTTCCTGAGATGCAGTTTCGTTTTACTCGCTTGGGCCCGCCCCTTTTGCTCTTCGTGTCTTTGCAGGGTCCAGCCTGTGACAGTCCATCCAGGCACGGACGCTGGATTAACATCTGTGACATCACGTGTGCGCTCCTGCAACATCTGTAGTCACATCTACAGCCACCTTGGCCGAAGAATCTACACTTAGGTTCGGAACCTAGGTGGCTACAAGTTCTCAAGCCTCATCTGTGACCCTTAACACTCTAATACCTGGGTCACACTTGTGAAACTTAAAATCCCACCTGTTACCAACACCCAGAACGTTTAAAACACATTTATGAAACTTGGCCACACTATCTGTGGCTACAACCTAAAACCATAGAGACACCCAAGGGTCCTTGTTTGTAATACCCAACTGCTCGACTGCTCCGGTGACTACTGGTCACCACAGTAGCAACCTACTCTGATTCTCCCAGACTGCCTGTGTAGAAGGAGCAATGGCAATGGCTGAAGTGAGGTGAGAATATTGCTTATTCTGGTTGTATTGCCTATTCTGTCCTGTATCCCTTGCATTAGCCCTAATCCTAGTATGGCTGCCCTGCCTGCAGGGGGCCCCAGCGAGTGCTGTTCGGAGATTGGTTATTGGGTGAGGTCAGTAGCGGCCAGTACGAGGGGCTGCGGTGGCTGAACGAGGCTCACACAGTCTTCCGTGTGCCCTGGAAGCATTTCGGTCGTAGAGATCTGGATGAAGCAGATGCACAGATCTTCAAGGTGGTACCCAGTCCTGCCCTCTTTGTAATATGCCAGAACTCCTGGGGAATCCAGCCTCAACCCATCTCTCTCCTCTCCTCCAGGCCTGGGCTGTGGCCCGAGGGAGGTGGCCTCCTAGTGGAGTTAACTTACCATCCCCAGAGGCTGAGGCTGCTGAGCGAAGAGGATGGAAGACCAACTTCCGATGTGCACTCCATAGCACAGGCCGCTTTAAATTGCGTCAAGACAATTCAGGGGACCCAGCTGATCCGCACAAAGTGTATGAACTTAGCCTGGAGCCTGGATCTACTGGTGAGGAGTGCCACAAACAGGGACGGGCCAGGGAGGTACATGGCCTATGTCATTTTGGTGGCTTCAATGGTTTGATTTGTGGTTTTTTGAAACTTGTAGATTCAGTTCCTCTCCTTCCAAGGTGTGTACGTATGGGGGAGGGGGACACACTTCCTCCTAAGTCAGCCTTGGGCTGAGTGAGGTACCTGGTGGTTTGGGAACAGAGCGGATGAGAAACAGAACTTTTGGAACTGCTCAGGCATCATAACCAAATTGCACATCAGCTTCAGATCCCAATCTCCCTTCCCCATCTCCTTCAGTAGACCCAGCCATGGAAAATAGGGACGAGGTGACCCCCAGCAATGGCCTATCTACACAGGTACAGTCTGGCTCATTCTTTCTAGGTGTGGGGGGTTGGCAGCTGCCTACTACTATGCTTTCTCTTGCAGGGCGTGTCCCTAGGATCATTCCTGGCAAGAGGAAATGCTGGGCTCCAAACCCCAAGCCCTCTGCTTTCTAGTGATGCTGGGGACCTCTTGCTGCAGGTTCTGCAATACAGCCACATACTGGAATCTGAGTCTGGGGCAGACTCCGTCCCCCCACAGGCTCCTGGTGAGAGACAGGAACTGTTCCAGAGCTGGGGCTAAGCTAGAGAACCCCCATCTGCCCAAGGCTGTATGAGAGGGAGGACAACAGAGTCCTTTGTGGGAGGAGGAGAAATAGGAATGCTAAAATGACAGGGGTGGGAAGCTGGGTTAAGATGGACAGACAGGCAGCTCCAATTTGTCCTCAGGCCAAGAGCAAGAACATATTTCTGAAGAACCCTATGCAGCATGGCAGGTGGAAGCTGTCCCTAGCCCCAGGCGTCAACACCCAGCTCTGATGACCGGTGAGGATCCAGGGACTTGTTGGTGTGGGCTAGAGCTAAGGTCCTAGCACTGCTCTTCCCACTACATACCTAGACTCCCAGGCAGAATACTGCTCCGCTGAACCCTCATACCCGTACCTCAGTGGGAGGTGAATGGATCCTTGGCAGGGTTGTGGGACAACATGCTTCACCCAAACCTACCACTCACAGCTTGGTCTAATACACAGAGAACAACCTTGGGTTCCTGGATGTGACCATCATGTACAAAGGCCGCACAGTGCTACATGCAATGGTGTGGCACCCCAGATGTGTGTTCCTGTATAGCCCCATGGGCTCAGCAATAAAAACTTCAGAGCCCCAGCCGGTGATTTTTCCCAGCCCCGCTGAGCTCCCAGATCAGAAGCAGCTGCACTACACAGAGACTCTTCTACAGCATGTGTCTCCAGGCCTTCAGCTGGAGCTTCGGGGACCGTCACTGTGGGCCCTGCGTATGGGCAAGTGCAAGGTGTACTGGGAGGTGGGCAGCCCGATGGGCACCACCAACCCCTCCACCCCAGCCCAGCTGCTGGAGCGCAACTGCCATACCCCCATCTTCGACTTCAGCACTTTCTTCCGAGGTCAGTGAGGTGTCTGTCTGGGGGTGCTGTCCTCTGGGGCCTGGAGCCTTTCTTATCCTGCTCACTAGATCTATCTCCTTAACAGAACTGGAGGAGTTCCGGGCTCGGAGACGGCAAGGATCACCACACTATACCATCTACCTGGGTTTTGGGCAAGACTTGTCAGCAGGGAGGCCCAAGGAGAAGAGCCTGATTCTGGTGAAGGTAGAGCCTGGGCTGGCCAAGGAAAGATGTGTGGGCTTCTAGGTCAAACTCCTAACACATGTCCTCTCCACAGCTGGAGCCATGGCTATGCAAGGCACACCTGGAAGGCGTGCAGCGCGAGGGTGCGTCCTCCCTGGACAGCAGCAGTCTTGGCCTGTGTTTGTCTAGCACCAATAGTCTCTATGATGACATTGAACACTTCCTCATGGATCTGGATCAGTGGGCTTGATTCAGAACCCAAACTCCCAATATATGGTTCAGAATTCGTGCTGCCCTGGGTCAGGTCTACTCCCCGCTGGGTGTTATCTCTAGTGGACCTTGTGGAGTCCCTTGAAAGGTGACCCCCACTCCTACACACCAGGCCTCCTTTGTGGCACTCATCTTCACAATAAAGAGCTGGTTGGGTTATCATAACTCTTACTGGGTACAAATGCTCTAAGACAGGAGCACGATCATGGTGCCAGGTGTATTTGGGAAGGTGGGATATGCGTGCCTAAGCCTCTGAGACCCACAGCACCACAGCATTGTGTCCTGTCTCCTGACAGAGGCACAAATCAACTACAGGAAGAGAATTGCTAAACAGAGACTGTCCTGAGTGAATGCTAGCAGCTGGCTCACTTCCCACTGAGCCATCAGGCTTTCTGAAACCAAAAATGCTTCACCTTCTAAGCACCAGTCCATAGAAAAGTTTCTAAAGATAAGCCATTTTTGATAAATTAGAACACAATGGAAACAGTGTATCTATAATATACATATAAAAAAGTCCAGTTTTCAATTGTAAGCAAGACAGGTGCAGACAGGTTATCATGAGAACCTCAGAGGCAGGAGTGCTGGTAGCCCCATTTCTTTCCCGCTGGGGACGCCTCCCCATAGAGTGGCTAGCCTCAGGTCTCAGCACCCTGAGTGGGTGGCTCCTCTCCAGCTTCAGTCTTCTTGTGCCTGCGCATATGCCTGTATTTGTCCACATAGGCCTTCACCAGGTTGGCCACCTTTACAGGGTTGATTTCGCCACTCTTGCTGTGGCAGATCTGAAGAAAGAACACATCATTCTGAGTGCTCTCTCAATCTGTCACAAAGATCAACTCAGCCAGGCTTCCTTGCCCTGGTCATCTCAAGTGTACCCTTGGTCTTGTTAAGGGTACTTGTATGCCCACCCTACATACACATCTGTAATCACACATCACAGAGTTGCTGAGGTTTATCTTTCTGTGTCAGAGGTCAGAAGGAAGCTAGAACTTGTTTCCATAGAAAGATCTACCCATCTCTCAGAGACTTAGTTCCTTCAAAGATCCAAAGAAACTGGGTAGGTTGACATCTGAAATTCCTCATCTATTATTTTAGTTTTAATGAGCATTGTCTAAGAGGCACTTTGTAGGATACAGGACTCATCTAAGGCTTCTGCCACTTGGCTCAGCTGCCTGACTCCACACTTACAGACCCAGGAGTCCATGCAAACTAAACATGGCAGCTATCCTATCTGACACATACACATTTAGCTATTCCGTGTCACAATGTGTCCCTTGCAACCTCAGAGTTGCCAAAAAGGCATGTTTGCCTGCTTCTAGCCTACCTTCTGCACGGCTTTGCGCAGTATGTCCTTGTATTCCTCCTTGGTCACTTCTCTCTTCTGGTAGAAGGGTTTAATGGCCAGCTTCACCTCCTCCACAGCCCGTTCTTGCATGTGCAGCTTCTTCATGTACTAGGAGTGAGGAGGACATGTGTGACCCTGTGGCAAGATGGCCAAACTGACCTGTGGGCCCTCTGGTGAAAACCCAGGAGTTCTGGGATATTCATTTGCCAAGGAACACTAAAGGCTGGCTGCTCTCTTAACCACCCTGACCAAGCCCCAGGCCTGATACTATACCTAAAATCAGGCCCAAATAAAACAGAGGCTGTGGAAGGCCAGACAGAAGCACTCACCTCCTCCTTTTTGGTCTTCTCAGCAGCTGTTTTGGGAGTAGCGGTCCTTTCTTCTGAGTTGTTGGTGGTTGGAACAGCTAGCTCTGAGGCTGTAGCTGGCATAGTGGGCACAGGGGCCAGGCTCTGTACTGTACCGCAGCCTGCTAGGGGAAGGGTCCCCTGCAGGATCAGCTGGACTGAGGGCTGGCTGACCAGTGCATAGGGCAGGATGCTTGAAGGCTGAGCCAGGGGTGGTGGCATGTTAGGGCTGTAAACCTGGGCAAGAATACCCCCTGCTGAGTGTAGAGTCCCAACAGCTGGAAGCCCTTCTGCTCTGGGAGCACCAGGGGGCTGTATAGAAAAGAAGTAGTACCATGAGGTCTAAGCCCTAGGCAGGGCAGCCCAAAAAGCCCAGCACAAGGACCATATCCCTCTAGCCCAGCACCCACCTGAGAGGGATCTGCATCAGGTAACCCAGACTCCTGGAGCACGTGGATGGGAGGGGGCAGCTCGGAGAATGGTGCCTGCTGAAATCCTATGAGGGCCCTGTCCTCTGCATCCCAGCCTCCTTCCTGGGGCCTCTGGGGCCTCTGAAGTGGTGTCCCTGAGGACCCAATAGACAGGGAATGTGGATGCCTTGTGGTCAACCCTGGCCAAAACATTTTTAGAGAACCAGCAATGGGAACCAAGGCCGAGCTGCAGATATGTCTGTTAGAAGCTGGACTTGGGTAGGGGCCCCAAATCGCCAGGAGAGGTTCTTAGGGAGGCTGCCCCTCTGCCTCATGCCTGCTCTACACCCCTGACCCACAAGGACAACCACCACCAGGGTCCCAGACAGGGGCAGGACAAACTCACTTGGATCTCTGTCCAGGGCTGGGGTGCTGTGCTCTGCTTCCTGCAGGTTCCAGGTGACTCTTTTCACCAGGGTTCTGGATCGCAGTAGCGGGGCCTGGGCCACAGCATCCTTGGGCCTGACTGCTTCACATTCTCTCCCACTCAGCAACGGACTGCCCTTTCCCATGGGCACCACAGCTGGGGTGCTAAGAGTTGTAGCGGTAGTCTCTACAGTGTCCTGCCTGAGCAGGCACTGGTCTGACAGAGCCAATGCCTGGGGTGCAGGCTTTGAGATATCTTCACTGTGAATCGGTAACACCTCCCTTTGGATGGTAGGTAAAGTACTGTCTTGTGGAAGGCTGACTGGGGGTAGTATGGGATTTGGTGGGAAGTCTCTCTCAGGGGAGGAGTCTGTACTCTCAGGGGAAGGAGGTGAGCTCATGTCATCGAGCTGGATGAAGATGGCTTCATTTGAAAAATCCTCAAAGACGTGGCCTGCCTCCACAGAATCACCGTAGTCCAGGTCCTCAGGCACACATGCAACTGGCTCTGCCAGGACAGGGGGGACTGCTGGAGGGTTCGGGTCAGCCACAACCACCTCTGACAGGTCACTTACCACCTCTGGCAGGTCACTTACCACCTCTGGCAAGACACTTACTGCTGAGACTGGAGGCTTGGCAGAGTGGTCTCCATCCTGCCTTGACTCCCCCTGTGGAGCAGGAACTGGGGAAACCTCCCTCACAGCCCCCTTCTTCTCTGGGGAATGGGGACGCTTCTCACGGGAATGTGGCCTTCGCGGCCTATGTTCCAAGCTGGGAGACCGAGACCGCCACCTCCTCCTCTCCCGGGACTGGGTCAAACTCTCCTTCTTGTCTATCCCCTCTCGGCTCCTCTCCCGATGTTTATGTCTCCGGTCCCTCTCCAGGCTGCTGTGCGGTGAGCAGTCCCTGCCATGAGACCTGGACCCCGAATGCCGCCTCTTCTGTCTCCTACTCTCATGGCGCTCACAGGAAGAACTGCCAGGACTACCTGAGCGGGACCTGGACTTTTTCCAGCACCTGCCATGACCCCAGGGACCCCGCCTATGCTCCCTGTCTCTGTCGTCTCTGTCCTTCCTCCTCTTTGCTCTGTCCTGGCTGCTGGCTCGGTCACTGGAAGACCTCCGGCTCTTAGTCTTGGCTCTGTGCCTCTTGGTGTGTTCCTCAGCAACTGGAGATACTGAGCGTGAAGTCCTGTCTCTGGAGCCAGAGCGAGTGCTGGAGCGTGTCCTCTGGTGCTCTCTGGCAACTTTCTTCTTCTTCACTTTCTTCCTGCTTCGGGAGCTGGAGGTGGAGCGGGAACGGGAAGAGGCCCTGAACTCCACAATTCTGTGGGTGGTTAACTGTGGAGCATCTGGGCTTGGTGGAACACCTGGCTCCTCAACAGTCACACACGTCACTGTCCGTTCCTCAGAGCCAAAGAAGGGTGTACAGGAAACGTCATCCTCATCATCCCAAGGGTCTGCTGGAGATGGCCTCTGTGTTCGGGCTGTGGAGCCCTGAATCTCTGTAGGCTTTATTATCCCTAGTCCTTCTTGCTCCAAATCAGAGGCTCCCTCAGCAGGTCCCTTGCTGAGTAACTCCAGCATGCCAGATACAGGCTCACTAGGGGGCTGGGGCTCAGGTTCCGTCTCACTCCCAAACACATTTTCTACCCTGTAGGAGGTAACACAGCGCACAGTCTGGAAGGCTGGGGCCTTTGGGCTGTTGATGGAGATAGTTCTTGTGATCTCGGAAGGCAGGAGGCCTGGACCAAGACTCTCTGGGCTGCTGCTAGGAGGGCTAGAGTCCGAGCCAGTGGGGTCAAAGGGGTCATAGATTTCACTTTTGAGTTGTTTCGGCTTCTTGATGGAGAAGAGGGGTGAAGGGTTCTCCTTCCTCTGCACCTTGCTATCTACTGGCCGGAATGTGTTACAGAATCCAGGGCTGGACAGCTGGCTGCATTGTGCCGTGTTCCCAGGGATGTTGATTCTGAAGCTTTCAAAGCTTGACCCAATGCCCTTTCCTCTTGAGGGCCCTAGAGTGGCTAGGCTGCCATGGGAGCTGGGCGCAGGAGGCCGAGAATCACTTGTGTGTGAGCCAGTCTCCTGGGGACCCCTGCTGCCGGGTTCATTGTCAACTCGGCCTCGCCCTGGCTGCCCAGGGCCTTCCCTGCCAGTCAGGCGGCTGATGCAAGTGCTGGGGAGCTCCACAATCTGGCCGCTGGCTGGGGCCTGGTCCTGCGTGCTATTATTGCCATCTCTATGGATCTTTGGTATCCTGGGTAGCTTAGAGAAATCAGGTCTCCTGGGACCTGTTCTCTGAGGATGCCCAGGAGCTATATTTTTAGATGGAAAGCTAGAATGAGTCACGATCTTAGTTGAAGCAGAACCAACCCGTACATCGGAGCCATTGAGTCGGGGGCTGTTACTGTGTTTCCAGCTGGGCTTGCTCTCATCTGAAAGGTTCCCAGACAGACCTGAACGAGGGGTCAGTGATGAGTCTGACCTCACAGGTGTCTGTACCATGTGGGCAGGGAGACAGCGCAGAGCTGTTCTGTCCCCACAGCTCAGCCCTGAGTTTGGTCTTCTGTCTCCCATGAGTCCACTGGATACGCTCTCTGAGGGTAGTGCCCCAGGCTGCAGGTTGTCTCTGAGCCTGGACTCTTCTCTGGATTGAGTCACAGAATTTCGCTGAAGAGAAACAGGAGCTAAAAAACAAAAGTCAGATAGCAACCCTTCCCACCTCCTTTAACAGTTCAGTGACTTGTGAAGTATGAACAGACACTGAAACTACTGTTTCTAGAGTGGAGACTAATTGTCCCCCCCCAACAGAATGTTATAGGTCAGCTGTCCCACTGCCTACCTGTGGTACCATAAATGCCCCCCTGTCATGTAGTCTTTCTCTTTTCAGACATGACCACGGTTCAAATGTGTCCCATCCAGTGTGACAGACAAGAAGCTGTAGATGGAGGCACTATGCACTCTTGACCATGGTGGTTCATGGGACACTGTGCACTAAGCATCTGAACTGTCCTAGAAATGGCACATTCACTTAACTATGCAGGCCTTGGAAGACCCTGACAGAACTCACATTGGTTATGTTCTTAGCAGTGTTGCCCCCAAATCAGGGCAAAGTCTGAGAACCTTTCCAACTCATCCATTTCTAGTACTGTGATTTCACATTTCTAAGTCCTTAAGGAAGGACAGCAACCCCATGTGTGCTCACCTGCCCTCTTGGCGCTGAGAGAGCCATCCCGGTGTATGACAACATCAGCACTGCTCATCATCAGGAGGCTCTGGCCAGACAGGATGCTCCCCAACAGGTCAGGAACGGGGGCCTCCTCCACGCTGGGCTCTGGGGCCACAGCAGGGAGCTGCCTCCTGTAGACAGACCAGAGAGTGGTTCTGCAAGCTTGGTTCCTCTGTATTCCCACTCATCAGCCCTACCATGGGGATTAAGCGTGTGGGGAGATCACCTATAACATTTGTATGCCCCACTCTACCATTAGACATGAGCTGGCAGGAAAGTTATCTCTACCTGTTGGTCACTGTGGACCAGGACTGCCCCTCGACCAAGGACCCTTTCCTTTTTAGAGACTAAGGCCAGTATGACTAGCAGATATGCTACCTGACCCTGAGACAATTAGCTTTGACTTAGCACTGAGCGAACCTCAACTCCAGCACATCACACCAAGGGCCTTATGGAAAGGATAAGTGATTTGGCACAGTGCCCTCACCCACCCTAGATGCCCCTGCTGCCACAAACCTAGAGAGCCCCATGGCGACAGGTCTGGCCACAGGCTGGTGAGACTGCAGAGCTGAGCGGGACAGCACTCTCCTCTTGGCACTCAGAGGGGAAGGTGGATCTGCAGACTGTTCTTCATTGCTGGAGGGGACACATGCCAAGGGGACACTGACACAGCAGACCTGGGACACTGACATGGTGTCACATGCAGCCTAACCACATCTGAGGACAGCTGGGGCACTGGGACAGTCACCATTACAATTACCTGTCAAAAGGGTCCAGCTCATAGGGATCTCCAAAGAGTGACAGAGAAGCTGCTCCAATATCTGCCCTCATCAACCCAAGAGAGGGGTCCACTGGCTTGTACACTGATGGCATGCTGGTGCCACGCACAGGCCTGCGGAGGCCTAGTGTTCGTGCAATTCGAGAACGAGCTGTGACTTCATTCTAACCCAAAGTGACAGGAAAACAATTAAATTAATGACTGGTACATTGCACTTAAACAGCCACATGAGGAACAGTTGTAGACTTTTTAACACTATCATGTTATAATCATTCCCAAGATATTAAATCAAAGGAGCAAATGCCACTTCCTCTAAATTCAGAGTAAGGATGGAACAGAGCCAACACCCTCAGCTGAGACCTCTCCCCAAGGAGTGTATCTCTCCACACTTCACCATGGGCCATGGCCCCAGATGTTCTACTGGGGGAAAAAAGAAACCACAGTAATTGCAGAGAGAGAAAGTGAGCTCAGGATGGAATCTAGAACAGTCCAGGCCCTTAGGCCTCAGGGCACAAAGTGCTAATGCCCACTAAATTTAAAAACATTATCATCTACCTAACTTGCTCATAAATTTAATTACAGCCACAAGAATCTGTTCTGACTGTTAAGAACAAATGTTCTAACTACTAAATATTTGAACACATCAACAAACAAACTATATAAATGTGTGTCTATATATATATACACATATAAACACATCTTTATATTACAAACATATACCACAAAACATATTTATCAGGCAATGGGTAACAAGTATATATGCATATAAAACACATGGTCAAGTCTGTGTGTGTGTGTGTGTGTGTGTATAGTTTCCCCCATCCCCAGCAACTTCGGGTCTATAAGTAGCAAATATGTCTCATGGCAACAGGGCTAAGTGAGAACACAGTATTTGATATGGATACACTGGACACAGCCTTCTCATACACAGGAGGCTCCCTAAGACAGACAGTGATTATTTGCCCTGAGGGCTTTAACTCAGTTTACCTACATCTGCTCCTAGCATAGGATTGAGAGCTCTTTGACTTAACAAGCCCTCTGAGCCCAGTTGGCCCTCCCTCTCTGCCTCTATGTTTTAGGGCTCATCATACCTAACTCTTAACATGCCCTACCCCAAAGGATCTAGAAGCATACCTACCCACCTCTGAGCTGCACTAAAGAGCAGCAGAAAAACAGCTGTGTTGACACTTCCTGCGGCAGAGCCACACTGGGAATCGAGATTGGCTAATCTGGACATTTCTGCTATATCCTCACCTTCAGCTTCCTCCCTTTTGTCTTCCTCACACGGCGCTGCCGTTTCTTGGCTCTCGTACCCCCACTCTTAATTTTCACAGATGACTTGGACCGGGTTTTCTTTCTTCCCAGCACTTTCTTTCGTCTCCCTAAAAAGACAACATTGAATGTCTGATTCAGAACTGCAGGATATTTTCTGACTCAGGTGACCAGGTCCTCTGAGTTCTGTTGGAGCAGAGGCTCAGGAAGCTAGGGAGGAGGTCTGGGCACTGTGTGCTGGCTTGCATTTTACATACAACACACACACACACACACACACACACACACACACACACACACACAGAGTTTATTTTTTTATATTTATGTGTGTGTGTGGTACACACAGGTAACTTGGAGGATAGAAGTAGGCATCAGATGCCCTGGCACTAGAGTTATAGAACTGTCCAATGTGGGGACTGGGAACTGAACTCAGGTCCTCTTGGAGCAGCAGCAAACACTTCTCTTCAACTGAGCCATCTCTTCAGCCCCTGATCTTGAGACAAGAGTCTGGTCTTCTGTAACCCATGATGGCATAGTATCCAGCTATGAATGACCTTGAACTCTTGGGCTTTCCACCTCTGCCTCCCAAGTGCTGAGATTGCAGGCCTGTGACACCACCCTGTGCGACTTTTTAATTTTATTTACTTTTTTTTTTTAAAGGACTTCTTGTTTTTTACTTTCTTTCAAGATTTTTATTTTATGTGTATTGTTGTTTTGCCTATATGTATGTCCATGTGAGGGTGTCACCCCCTTGGAAATGAAGTTATAGATAGTTGTGAGCTGCCATGTGGGTGCTGGAAATTGAACCTGAGTTCTCTCTCTGGTAGGCCAGTCAGAGATCTTAACCACATAGCCATTTTTCCAGCTCCTATTTATTTTTGCTTAATTGTCTAAGTCTGTAGCTGGTCTGGAACTCATAGAAATTCTTCTACTTCAGCTTTTCAAGGATTACTGATGTGAGCACATGCCTCACAAAACATTTACTATTTTATTTTACATGCGTGTACACATAGGTGCAATCCCCAGGCATTCAGAAGAGGGTGCTCAAGCCCCTAGAACTGGAGTAATAGACAGTTATGAGCAGCCATGTGTGTTCAGGGAACCAATCCCAGGTCCTCTGCAAGAGCAACAAATGCTCTTAATCTTACTCGCCTTTCCAGCACTCTCATTTTAATTTTTAAAATTAATTTATTTTTATGTGTTAGAGAAGTGAGAGGACAACTTGAAGGAATTGGCTTTTTCCTTCCACTATGTGATCTGGAGATTGTAATCAGGGCATAGGCTTGTTAGCAAGAGTCTCTATCTGCAAAGATATCACCCACTGTTTTTTGTTTTTTGTTTTTTTTTTTTGAGACACTCTCATTGTGTAGTGGAGAAAAATGACCTTGAACTCTTGATCCTCCTGCCTTTACCTGGGAACACTGGGATTACAGATGAATGCCTACTTGTCTTGCAATCTGGGTTATACGCACTGCCTTGGCTTGGATTTTTTTTTTTTTAAAGTCTATTTATTTATTTTATGTATGTGAGTGTAGTCTCTCTTCAGACACCCCAGAAGAGGGCATCATATCCCATTACAGATGGTTGTGAGTCACCAGGTTGTTGCTCAGAATTGAACTCAGGACCTCAGGAAGAACAGTCAGTGCTCTTTACTGCTGAGCTATCTGTTCAGCCTGGCTTAGATTTTTTTTTTTAAACCAGAGAAATAAACCTGTAACATTTTAAAGTAATGTGGGGGGGGGGGGGATATAATCCAAATAGCAATGAAAAGATAGGGTTCTACCTCTCTGAGTGATTAGATTTTTAGAACCGTTATATAAACCCAAAAACAAAACACACGAAAACCAAGAGCCGAAGACAACAAGGCTATAACGTTCACAGTCAAATAGAGAACTCCCCTAGAGACTGGCAGACACACAGCACTCTGAACCCTTGTGGAGATAAGCACTTTAAAGGACCTGTGCTTTGGCCTAAGCCACCCTCAGATGTACCGCCATGACTCTTCATTCTAGGATTCTGATAAGTTGTACTGAATTCACCAGGATATGGTGTGGTGTGAAGGGAATACCAGGTAATTAGCAGCTCCATGATTTTGAGCTCCTGCTGCCCCTGCAAACTACATTGCTAGACTTGAGAGCAAAACTAGGGCACATATCTTCTGCAGAAACCCCAGGAAGCAGACAGCACAGTGCCCCTCCTCCTTGGTTGCCCTTTCTATGGCTCCTATAATCCATGATCAACCATAACTGAAAAATACCAAGTGGGAAATTCAAGAAGGAAAAAAAAAACCTCATAAAATTTAAACTGTACTGTTTAGAATAATGTGATGAAAATTTCTAGCATACAGCTTAAGCATACAATTTGTAGATAACAGCAAAGTGAAAGTTGCTTTTTTACATGGACCAAATACCAGGGAAGAGCAAAGAGAAGGGAGCTAAAACACACAGCCTAACATGAATTTAACTTGGATCTTAATTCCATTTGTAGTCCAGGCTAGACTCAAACTGAACATGTAGCTAAGGATGACCTTGTGCTCCTGATCCTCCTGCTTCCACCTCCAAAGTACTGGGATTACAAGCATATTATCACATACTCCAAATAAAGTAACCTAGCCCACAGGAACCTGAGGCAGGTAGATTATGATATGAATTCAAGGCTAGCCTGGGTCACAAAGAGAAAATCAGTTTTTAAAAAAGGGTAAAGGGCTGAAGAGATGGCTCGCTCAGAAGTTATGGTCCCAGATTCAATTCCCAGTACCCAGATGGGGGCTCAGAACTGTCTATAACTTCTGTTCCAGGAGACCTGACTCCTTCACACATGCAAGCAAAACACCAGTGTACAGAAATTAATTAATTAAAAAGGGGCGGGAAGGAAGAAGGAAAAGGGAGAAGAGAAGGAAACAAGTTCACAGTAACAAAACTAAAACTGGAGCTGGAGAGATGGCTCAGTGCTTAAAAGCACTGGTTGTTCTGGCAGAGGACCCATGTTAGGTTCCAAGACTCCACAACCGTCTGTAATTCTAGCTGTCTCCATCACCTTCTTCTGGCCTCTGTAGGCACTAAGCTCACATGTACACAAACGCACAGGCAGGTGAAACACATGTACAAAATAAAAGTCTTTAAGGAGGTGTTGGGTGCCTGATGTATGTCCTTAATGGGATGAGACAGACTCCAACCTCTGATCAAATGACGGTAGCAATATTCTACACACTTGATGAAGCAAATGAGTTGTTAACACCCAGCACTGAGAAGCAGGTTATGAGACGAAGAGCAGGAAACACAGATGTACAATATAAGAAGTGAAAGCCTGACCTTAAACCTCAGCTGCAGGTGTGAGACCTTATGGGAGGCTATGTCAATGGCCTAGACAATGACCAACTGCTTGCTCAGAACACAGCTCTGGCTTCTAGACTTCGCTTTTGGTGAAAGAAGGGCTACCTGGAGAGGATTCTATAGATACACACACCCACACAAACCTACACAACCCTAGCATGTACAATGCCTCAGCCACCTAGACCCCAGCGCTTTAGATCACCTTAAGGCTCCTAACACATACATAGCCTCTGATGAGCAGAAACTGAAACCCAACTACCATGAGTGCTGCTGAGAATGTGGAGTACACACGTGATAGTGCTTGAGTTGGAAAGTTTAACACTTTTTCTAAAGTTAAACATAACATCAAGCTGATGATCTACTCTCTTCCCTCCTCCATATTGCCAAGAAAAAAAATGAAAACATCTGCTCACAAAAGGAACTGAACTGGATGAATGTAGTTTCCAGCAGCTTTACTCTTTTTATATTATTTTTTAAGAATTTCATACATGTATACAACATTTTGATAAAATTAACACCCACTCTTCCCAGATCCAATTCTCATCTGCCACTCCCTCCCAACTTCATGATTTCTTCTTCTTTTTAAATTTTTTAAATTTTGTTTTTGTTTTGTTTTTGTAGACAGGGTTTTCTCTGTGTAGCCCTGGCTGTCCTGGAACTCACTCTGTAGACCAGGCTGGCCTTGAACTCAGAAATCTGCCTGCCTCTGCCTCCCAAGTGCTGAGCAAGCCAGGGGAAGCTAACCAGTAAGTAACATCCCTCCACGGCCTCTGCATCAGTGCCTGCTTCCTGACCTGCCTGAGTTCCAGCCCTGACTTCCTTTGGTGATCAACAGCAGTGTGGAAGTGTAAGCTGAATAAACCCTTTCCTCCCCAAGTTGCTTCTTGGTCATGATGTTTGTGCAGAATAGAAACAGAGAGAGAGAGAGAGAGAGAGAGAGAAAGAAAAGAAAAGAAAAGAAAAGAAAAGAAAAGAAAAGAAAAGAAAAGAAAAGAAAAGAAACCTAGAGATCCACTTGCTCTTGTTTCCTAAATGCTGGGACCAAAGGCATGCGCCACCACACCTGGCTGTAGCTTCTCCTTAGGAGATGCAATCCAGAAATGATAACCACGTAAGAAATCAACAAACTGGCACATTAACAGACTCTTTGATGATAGAAAATACACAGTACACATGTTCTAAAGACTCTATGGGAGCTGGTGAGATGGCTCAGTGGTTAAGAGCACTGACTGCTTTCCAGAGGTCCTGAGTTCAATTCCCAGCAACTACATGGTGGCTCACAGCCATCTGTAATGGGATCTGATGCCCTCTTCTGGTGTGTCTGAAGACAGATGCAGGGTAAATAAATCTTTTTGTTTTTTGGGGTGTTTTTTTTTGGGGGGGGGGGGTTCGTTTCTCTTTTTTGTGTGTGTGTGTGTATTTTTGAGACAGGGTTTCGCTGTGTAGCTCTGGCTGTCCTGGAACTCACTCTGTAGACCAGACTGGCCTCGAACTCAGAAACTGCCTGTCTCTGTCTCCCAAGAGCTGGGATTAAAGGCATGTGCCACTACTGCCTGGCTGTAAATAAATCTTTTTTTTTTTTTTTTTTTAAAGAAGGCTCTGTAGTAGCAAATGAAGCAAGAGCAGAGACTTCCATTGGATCTTGTGGGAACCCAGACTGATAATGATGAAAAATCACACTGTGAGTGCTGGATGTCAAACCTGTAACTATGCACTTACAGTGGGTGCATCTACTTTACTATGCACAGATGTCAATAAAGTAAATTAAAAATTCTTATTTATCTGTATGTGTGCACCACACACACAGCCTATAAAGAACAACTTGTACAGCTAGTTCTATCAGTGGACTCCAGGGGTCCTACTTGGGCTATCAAGCTTGCTGGCAAGCACCTTTATCTGATAAGCCATTTTGCCAGTCCAGTAAGGCATATTTTTAAGAGGCTACAGATTAATTATGACCCACTAGGCAGAGAGGGTCATAAATTCACACTGAGTCGCATGTACAAGGCACATCAAACACTAATCTGAAGGAGAGGGTTGGGTCAGTAAAATAAGATCAGGATGCAAAGGTGGTCTCAGAGTTCTAGGTCCCTCCTATAATGTGTCTACAGTATGTGCTTACAGTTTACACTAGCTCCAGGTATTCATATACTTTAGGAAATGTGGCAGCCATGTCAACAGCAAGTACTGTCTCAACCAGGGAATGACAACACATCTGTACCAAACAGTTCAGATGTACTTCTTTCTCCCTAATAGTCTCTAACTAGGTTTAGATGAGCCTGACAATATAGAACCCATGAATATGAAGGTGCACTATTCTTCTGGCTGAGAAAGTTGCAGGAATAAATCAGAAATGACCACATATCTAGATTCCAGAACAGAGTAGATGGTGGGAGGCATGCCCATTATGCCAGCTTACCTGCCTTCCTTTTCCGTTTTGCAGGAACACGAGGTGTCAAGGGACGCTGGTATACAGCAGTGCTCAGCCCAGTGGCGACAGCCTCAATAGTTTCATCCAGCAAAGAAGACATGAGGTACCTTGGCACATGCTGCATACAAGGGACAGCACCACTCAGTGGCTGACCACCCTTTCCAAGGATGGAACACTGAGCTAGGCCGTGTGAGTAGATCTTGTCAGTGTAGACTCCCTTTCAGATCCCTGAATATGGTGCAAACTGACCAGAGAAGCCAGAATATTTTAAGACTGGAACTACCTCTCAACCAATAGTGGACAGCATGATCACAAGGAAAGTGGTTCCTTGCAGAGTTCTAGATGGGAAGATCAGGGCAAGAATGGACTAAAGGGCTCAGCTGCTATCAAGGAGCAAATGGAGGTCTAAGCAGGAAGGAAGTGGGCAGGTGGGAGCCAGGAGCAGAGCCCCAGGTGAGGCAGGCATGTGATGATGAGGGCCTAGCAGGGAATGGGGAATAGCCAGAAGATAGAAAACAAAGGAGTGAGTGAGAAATAGCAGCCTCCAACACTATCCTGCACCCAGGGCACACAAAGAGGGATGGCAAGCACGAGCTGAGACTCCAGGGCAAAACTGGAGGTTACAGGGACAGGGCACAGGACAGAAAATAGTTTCCAGTCCTTCAACCCACTTGGAACTTGAACCACGATGTCACTATACTGACCACAGGAATATGACTTCACAGAAAGAACTTTTTTTTGTTTTTTGTTTTTCGAGACAGGGTTTCTCTGTGTAGCCTTGGCTGTCCTGGAACTCACTCTGTAGACCAGGCTGGCCTCGAACTCAGAAATCTGCCTGCCTCTGCCTCCCAAATGCTGGGACTAAAGGCGAGCGCCACCACCGCCCCGTCAGAAAGAACTTTTAAGCTCCCCCAGTACCCAGAACAGGGGCCACGGTCATCTAACAGTGAGTGCCAGGAGCCAGGCATGAGGAAGATAATCTCTTATGCCCCGAAGGGGTGAAGAGCCAGTAAGTGGCCTTTTTCACACTAGAGGATATTTCCCAAATCATCATCCCATCCATCAGGGTTAGAGAAGGCAGTCCTACTGGTCCTGCTGGCACACAGGTGAAACACAATACGTTCAATAGACTCACCTACTCTTTGCAGATTAACTACATGCATGCTAGGGCTGCCATGTGACAATGCTATGGGCCCTTTACTGCCAGTGGTATCTCTTCAGTTCAGTTTCCAAGCCCTGAGACCACCCTGTTTTGACCCAGCCACTTACCTGGACCCTTCTGGCAGAGGAGATCCGGTTTCGGTTCACAGTTGCCCTCACTCTCTCACTCTGCCGTGTTCTAGCGATGGCCCGGGTCCTGCCTACTCGAGGCCGAAGCCTACTGGTAGTAGGCACTACATCAGCCAGTAGCAAGGAGACCTCCTCATCGCTCACAGGAGCTGCATCTTGGAAGAGAGCCGTGGGCTGCTGGGTCATGTACACTACATATCACAAGCTTTTCCCAGTTAGCCTTAAGAACTGAAAGCCCAAACTGACAACCTTTCATGGCCTCCAAAGGTTAAATTCCTCCAGCTCCTACCAAGGAATTCAAAGAAAGCCCTCTCCCTGATGAAAGTTCTCCCCACATAACGAGTCTAGATTTTCTCCAAGGTCCTTCTCTAAAACTGACAATAGGAAAACCCGAGTGCTCTGCAGGAAAGGACAGCACATTACCATGAGTGGGATCAACACCAGGGACTGCACACTCTGGGCAGAACCATTCATCCACAGGCACCTCCTGGAGAGGAGGGTCCAAACATTCCATGTGGTACCTATGGGAACAACAGTTCAGTGCCAGTCTTAGCCTTGGACCTCAAGTCTCACAAGAAACCACATTGCAAAGACTAAATACTCCAGTCTGCAATAACTCCTGCCAACAGCTGATCACTTCCACGTGTTATGGGGTCCTCAGTCTAAACACAGTCCCTGCCTCTATCCCTACTCCTAAGGTGGGCCACAGAAACTCTAATCTCCTCTTTGACCCACTGTGTCTGGTAGTAGATGACTAAGTAACCTTTCTTTACAGAGAGTGTTCTAAGGGGCTGGGGGAAGAACGCTTGCCTAGCGAAAGTCCTGTTCCATTCTGACAGAGAGACCATCTTATTGTCCTGTCCAATCACATTTCAGCCTGACCGGCCATGCTTCAATCACACCATGCCATAAATCTCCTTCAAGACCACCAAGAACAGGGCATGGAGAGTGTCAGAGAGATGAGCGAGAGGTTCCTGAAGAGGGCATCCCAAGAAGCCCTGCACCCAGTCCCTAACTTATTCTAGGCTTTTCTCTGTCCATATCCTTTGTTTTGTTTTGGTTTTTGTTTTGAGTCAGGGTCTCACTATGTACCTTGGCTAGCCTGGAACTCACTATGTAGGATAGTGAACCCATAGCGTTGGGATTAAAGGTGTGAGCTACTATGTTCTGTCTCAGGTCTTATTTTTAACTTCTTCCCTTCAAGTTTCCCAGGAACAAACTTTGGGGAAAGCTGTGCTGACACTTTATATTTTTTCTTTTTCTAAAAAAAAAAAAAAAAAAAAAAAAAAAAAAAAAAAAAAAAAAAAATTGAGATTCATTATTTTAACCCCAGAGCCAGGCAAGAATGCACCTTTAATTTCAGAACTTGAAAGGCAGAGGCAGGTAGAACTCTGTTAGTTTAAGGCTAGCCTGGTCTACAGAGCTAGTTCCTAGGCAACCAAGGCTACATAAACCCTGTCTCAAAAAACAAACAAAAAACAAAAACAAACAAACAAAAAAAACCCCAATAAACCAAAAACCCCACAAAACAAAACAAAAAATCCACAACAACAAAAAACCCCACAAAACAAAGTATATGAATGTGTACATGAGTGTGTACCTGGGAGCTACCAGTGGTTAGAAACTACTGCATCAGTGGTGGGAACTGAAAATTCTCCAAAATCAGGTGTCTGACTCTCACTGGAATGTCACATAAAATGTGGTCCACCTTGCATCATATACCAGCAAAAAACTTGAAAAGCCATAAAGAAACTCAAGTAAATCCCAGCCTAAGTTCTTCTCTCAAGTTCTCGTCTCCCTGCCAACACGAGCCTTTAACGTTCAGTGGTAATTCCTTAAAACTCAAAGACAACCTGTACTTATTTCACAAAATACCAATGTGTGTAACATGCGCCCCCTGCCCCAAACATCTATAGAAAGCCTTCTGATTCCATTTCAAAATGAATGAGAAATTTTAGACTTGAGAGTTGAAAGACATCTATGAAGATATAGAAAAATGTAAAAGTTAACCGTATTTCAGTGCTTAGAAGTACAATAATCACTAATACGTGTTAACTTTAATATCTTAAATCTATCAGGACTTTAATGCTCACACTGGTGCATCTGCTAAGTGAAATACATAAATCAATATGAAAGTACAAGTGTAATTCTTTTTTTTCCTCTCTCTCTCTCTCTCTTTTTTTTTTTTTTTTGGTTTTTCCAGACAGGGTTTTCCTGTGTAGCCCTGGCTGTCCTGGAACTCGCTCTGTAGACCAGGCTGGCCTCGAACTCAGAAATCCGCCTGTCTCTGCCTCCCAAGTGCTGGGATTAAAGGCATGTGCCACCACCACCCAGCACAAGTGTAATTCTTTATTAAAACAAAACAAAACAAAACTTCTTGAAGATAGAGAAATACCCAGAAAGTCAGTTACTAGAAACAAAACCCTGATTTACAGCATTACCAGATGCAGGCTTAGAAGTTGACATCTGCAATAGAAAACTGACACATTTTTGAAGCCAATTTGGCTTATAATTTTAAGTACCTATGTCAAAAAACAAAAACAAAAACAAAAAAACCCCTACCAAACAAAAAACCAAAAACAAAACAGAATTAACAGAGCTAGGTGTGAGGTATACACTTGT
>JADRCD010155130.1:0-11138 GCA_019843815.1 Montemys delectorum | reverse complement strand
GGATGTTGAACATTTCTTTAGGTGCTTCTCAGCCATTCAGTATTCGTCAGTTGAGAATTCTTTGTTTAGCTCTGTACCCCATTTTTAATAGGGTTATTTGTTTCTCTGGAGTCTAACTTCTTGAGTTCTTTGTATACATTGGATATTAGCCCTCTATCAGATATAGGATTGGTAAAGATCTTTTCCCAATTTGTTGGGTGCCGTTTTGTCCTATTGACAGTGTGACTTATTATTTAATTTATGACATGGGAAAAAAAGCAGAGAAAGTAACATTTCACGATGTTAGGCAAGCAAATAAGAAAGGCAACAAACAAAACAACCATCAAAGCAGCCTTCATTGTCTGACAACATCCCATTTTCAGGAGATTCAGGTCCTGTCCCAACCTGACATTATAGTTCTTTCAAAGCTGATCCAAGGAGAGGGTTCCTTGCCCATGGGTGGCTCTGCCCCAGTCATGTGTCTCTTACATATAGATTCATACATCGAAACCAAACCAAACAGTGAGCGCATTCATTGAGATTATCATAGAGATGGAGAGGAGGGCTCTTCCTTCTGTTGAAATATTATACTGAAGAGTAAAGACTTGGGGCTTCTATAGCCACATTTTCTACAATTTGAAAAGAAGAAAAAGATGGAGCCACAAAAACAGAGAAGGCAATGTTTGTGCCTGAGCCTCTGTATTTGGCTGTCTGTGGACAGATCATCTCTGACTTTCTATGTGCCAGATGTTCAGCTACAGCATAGGTAAGCTTGAGCTAGGTGTTAGTTACTTGCAGATGGAAAAGGCAAGTCAGCTCTACTTTAGTCTCTGAGGGAGACTATTGAAGCAGTCTCCAAGCATTTTGAGTCACAGAACACTAGATAGATGTATTAAGATGTGTCTTTTCTTATTCTTTCATTGAATGCCCTAGAGCCTATCAGTGTGATGTGTAGTCACTTATGTGGGTTTCTTACCAGCTTGTTTTTCTCTGCTCGCAGTAGATCTGTCCTTCCGTGTTATCACCTGTATTAGCTGTCAGTTATGGAGACAGACAGATCATATCTTCCCTACCTCTCTCTAGGCAGAATTTATAGCTGATAATTCATTCTATGTGGGATATTCATACGTACATTAATAAGCATTCTGAGTTGAAAGCTTCTATCCATCAAACACAAGTAGAATACATTTTTGGTTGTTGTTTTATAGTGTTAATAGTTGTTCTTCTTAGATTTTGTTGTCAACTTGACGCATATTCAAGTCACCTAGGAAGAGTAACTCTCAGCTGAAGCACTGCCTCAATGTGTCTTTAAAAGATTATCTTGACTGGTGATTGATATGGAGAGGCCTCACCCTCTGTGGTCAGCATAATTCCTAGACAGGTGAATCTCGACCGTAGAAGGGAGCTATTGAGTGAGGGAGACAGTAAACAGTGTTCCTTCATGGTTCCTTCCTCATTTTTTTCCTTTAGTTCCTACCCCGACTTCCTTTAGTGACTGTCACCTGGAAATGTACCACAAGTAAACCCTATTCTCCCCAGCTTGATTTTAGTTAGAATATTTTATCCCAGAAACACAAAAGTAACTAGAATAATAGTTTAATATTCTTGACCATGGATTTCTAAAACATTGTACAAAATGATCTCATAAATGGCCATTGTGGCTATGAAGCTTTTCCTTAAATACATAATTGTTGGTATTTTAGTATCTATGATGTTGAAAGTTTTATTCAAATTGGAATGTTTTTAGTATTTTATTAGTGTGAAAACAATAGGTTTCATTATATATATTCATTTTTACTTACTTACATCTTCTCTTTCATTGCCCCTTCCACCTTGATCTCTTTCTTTGTCTCAAATGTATTTCCCCTTGTGTTTTGATATTGTGTGCCTATGCATACATATGTGCATGCATGTGTTTGTGTGTGTGTGTGTGTGTGTGTGTGTGTGTGTAATCTGGAGCTGCGAGATAGTATAATGTTTTTCTTGTTAAGTTGGCTTATTTCACTTAGCATGATAGTCTTTGGTTATGGAAAAGGGTTCTTTAACATTTCCTTAAAAATTTTACCTCATCATAAAAATTAAATGTTTATACATAGTGACATATTTCTTTAATCGAGAACTATAGAGTATGACTAAATTATTTTTAGGAAAAACTATAGATAAGTTTAGGAACTGAACTATAGATTGTTTCCTAAAACTAGATATATTTTTAGGAAAAGCTGTAGATATGTTATATTCATATCATATATTGTAACCAAGAAATTAGTATACAACATTTGTAAAAATTTCTCTGAATATTCTCTATCTTCAACAAACTTATCATTCTCAATATTTTCATTGAAGAAAAAAAATATCAAAAAGACATTGCTTTTTGTATTGAGTCATAATGTGTTAATCACATTGGCATGGAATTGTATTTCTCCTCAAGCCCACCTTTTCTTCCTCTGATAATAACTTAGAGGATAGAGGCCATTCTTTATTGAAAGTAGTCTCTTGAGTTTGTTCACAGTTTGGCTGTGAATGGAGCATAAGTCTCGTCACACCCACATGTAAAGATGTGTACTCCCCTGGGTTTTGAGACAGCTCAGGTGACAGAAATGGTGGCATGAGAACAAGATCCGTGGTACAATGATGATTTGTATGTGTGTTGGGGGGTGTGCATGTGTGTGCCCATGCATATGTGCATGTGTATATGAATATATAGAGGCAAGGAGCAATTTAGGGTGTCCTGCCTCAGGTGCCACCCACCTTTTTAAAAAGATTTTTTTCACTGGCCTGAAACCTACCAAAGAGGCCAGGCTGGCAGGTCTAGGGCTGCAAACATCCATTTTCTCTGCTCCCCCCTGAGCTGGGTTTCAAATGTGCACTGCAGACTACACTTTAAGTTTTCTCTTTATATATGACATCTCGAAAGTCCCATCTCTCGTTGTTGTGGCTAGGAGTCAATCCTGAGCATATAGATGGGGAGCATCTCTTATTTTGCAGATGAGAAATTCAATGGACTTTGTCTCTAAAATGTCAAGTGATGACAAGGGTCTAGACCCTAGAGACTGCAAGGGTCTCTTAATTGCCACTAACAGAATCTAGTTCTAGATTACCATAAGAAAGAAAATGTAGTGGCTCATGTAATTACAAGGTTCAAAGAATAGATAAACTCATATATAGTAATACAGAAACAAGGTAATGTCGGCAGTTCTTTGTGTATCTCGGTAATTTTCCCTAGGTTGACAGGCAGTATAAAAATTGGGCATTGGTGACAGTGAGGTCTGCTCGTTTTTGCTCTCATAATTGCAAATATAAAGGGAATATATTTTCTTGATTATTTAAGCACAGTCTCTGGAGAGGACAATGTGGAATGACTTGATTCTGGTAGAAAGCCATGGTGCTATCGCCCTTCCACAGGACAGTATATGTGGGTTAGGCTGAACTGCGTGGCACATCTATGAAAGAAGTTGGGTGAAGTGACTGACAGTTCTATGAGGTTGGAGGAGACCTCCACAAGTGAGGGACAGGTTGGGCTGAACTTGTGTGCTAGTGGTAATGGTAGTTATGATGATTTTTGATAGGAAATGGAGTAGATGCCATGTAAACATAAATTGTGGGCTTCAATAGCTACTGGATCTACTTTGAACAAGAGAGGTAGGGCATCAGTCTGAGAAGAGAAAGAAGAAGAAGACCAGAAAAGAGCCCATCATCAGGTGTGAAGTGGCTTAGCTATTGCTCTTAAAACAATTGTCTTAGTCAGGATTTCTATTCCTACACAAACATCATGACCAAGAAGCAAGTTGGGGAGGAAAGGGTTTATTCAGCTTACTTCCATGTTGCTGTTTATCACCAGAGGAAGTCAGGACTGGAACTCAAGCAGGGCAGGAAGCAGGAGCTGATGCAGAGGCCATGAGGGATGTTCCTTACTGGCTTGCTTCCTCTGACTTGCTCAGCCTGTTCTCTTATAGAACCCAAGACTTCCAGCCCAGGGATGGCACCACCCACAAGGGGCCCTACCCCCTTGATCACTGATTGAGAAAATGCCCCACAGCTGGATCTCATGGAGGCACTTCCCCAACTGAAACTCCCTTCTCTGTGATAACTTCAGCCTGTATCAAGTTGGCACACAAAACCAGCCAGTACAACAATGCCTGTACATATCAATGATATCTTGTCCACAAGTACGAAAAGTCAGTTTACATGTAGCTTGTAAAAAAATTGCAGAGTAGGTAATGGCTTCATATCTGTGATGTTCCACAAGGCACATCACAGATGTTGAGCTACTTAAGCTGTCAGTGAGTAGCCCTGTTTCAAGTGTGAAGGAAGATGATCAAAGCTAGCAAGAGAGCTCAGTGAGTATGGGTATTTTCTGCCAAACACCTTTAGTCCCAGCCCCAGGGAGGCTGATGCTGGAGCGTCGAGAGTTCCAGACACCATGGGCTATATAATAAAACCGTGTGTGTTTGTGTGTCTGTCTGTCTCTGTAAAGGTGTAAAAAACACCTTTCCAGTTACTTTATTTACCCAGCTGGCTAATGCTGTTTCTCATGTCTGGCACAGTCACATTTTTTCTAAGCTCAAGCCCTTTTCTGTTTGTCTCATTTTACCTTCTAGGTGGACAAGAAGATCGTGAGGACCGAAATAGGAGTTCTCCTGCGCCTCTCACACCCAAACATCGTAAGTGGCTGTTAGCTTACTGTCTCAAATAATTTCCAAAGCTGCAGGAATTCCTTGTTGTCCTCCATTGTCAGTGTTGTTGGGAAAAAGGGATCCTTCCTCTCTGTGAGGCAGCATGGCCTAACTCATGGCCTTACCTCACCAATCCAATCAGTTTCAGAATAGGTGGACTAGCAGTACATACCATGCCTCTGTTCGTGCATAAAAGGAGGGAAAAAGTGGAGAAATATGTTTTATTCTAATGAAACACTGGCTTTCTCCCTCTTTTGTTTGCCTATCTCTTTAATATGCCATTGCTGAAAAGGCCTTTGAAGCAAAAGATTGTTTTCCAAAGTCATTTCAGCCTTTGGGAGAGTGTCCGCTTCAGAAATAATGCAGAGATGCAAATAAATGATGTACGTGAATGGGAGAATTAACCAGTTTCCAGAAGCTCTGCTGTCAGGACGCCTCTGAGAAAAATGAGTGAAAAGCTTTTTGGAATCAACGAAGTGAAAAGAACAAAATCGTTTTCACAGCAGCATCTTGATTTTATAAATTAAAGGTACACCTACCTCCACAGCAGCAAATGTTTTTCTTATAATAAATAGGAAGGTGGACTGTAGCACTGACTTGGGTTGCCACCCAGGCTCCAGGTTCCACACATCCCTGTGCCTGCCATTTACCCATCCTTGGTGCCTTAACCTCTCACCCTGCACCTTGTCTTCACTGACCCATAGTGCTGGCTGCACATTTCCCCAAATTGATATTCAAGGAAGAAGTTGGAAGGGCCTCGTCAGCCGAGTCAAATGAGAAAAGATTCTCAGACACGACTGCAGCCGAGTTCTCTTGTAACTTTGCTGGCCGGAGCTAGCTAAAAATGTTCCCCAGCTACATCAAGGCTCGTGGATCAGAGAACAGGGTTGTCACAAGTGGTTTAGACTGTTGTCATCCACAGTGTGGAGCCAGACCCCCTGCTTCCCAGCACTAAAGCAGAGTTCTGTATACAGAGACTTATGGAATGCTTTGGGTAAGCCGTTCTCAAGCCAGTCATACTTCCTGCTATCAGGTCCTCTATGCCTTCCTTTTGAGGAAGCCACTGTGGGGCAGCCCTGACGTGTAGATCAGTGTTGGCTTCTGGATTCTCCAATGTCTGGAGAGATGTCTACATTTGGTTGGATTATCTGAATGCGACGAAACCCTGGTGTGGTCAGTCAGTTCTCTCCTACCACTCTGACCAAGAACCCTTCATAAACAAGGCACTCTCTAAGTGCCGAAGCCTGCTTTTACACACAGACTTTACCCTCCCCGCCTCTCTGGGGACTACTTCACATACTAATCCCAAACCAGTTGTTTCCAAGATAAAGCATTGCTCATCTCTAGCAACCATGGTGCTTTCAAACGATTTTATAAAGTTGGATCTTGCATTTGATTCTAGGGAAAAGAAAGAAAGAAGGAAGAGAGGGAGGGAGGGAGAGTCCAACATTTGAGTAGAATTTAAGAAGTGGGTTTTTTGTTTTTTGTTTTTTGTTTCTATTTTACAAGATTCTTTACTATTTTCTTTTATTAGATTAGATATTTTCTTTATTTACATTTCAAATGTTATCCCCTTTCCTGGTTTCCCCTCCAAACAAAAAAACTCCTACTCCCTCTCCCTCCCCTGCTCACCAACCCACCCTCTCCTGCTTCCTGGCCCTGGCATTCCCCTACACTGGGGCCTAGAACCTTCACAGGACCAAGGGCTTCTCCTCCTACTGATGACCAACTAGGCCATCCTCTGCTACATATGCGGCTGGAGCCATGAGTCCCACCATGTGTACTCTTCGGTTGGTAGTTTAGTCCCTGGGAGCTCTGGGGATACTTGTTGGTTCATAATGTTGTTCATCCTAAGGGGCTGCAAACCCTTCAGCTCCTTGCGTCCTTTCTCTAGCTCCTTCATTGGGGACCCTGTGCTCAGTTTAATGGATGGCTGCGAGCTTCCATTAAGAAGTGTTTATAAGAGATTTATTTCAAAATGAAAAATGTCAAAATTTGGTAAGACTTTTGAAAAAACACTGAGCTGTCTGACAAAATCAGCAACTGAGAAATCGAGGGGCAGCTGTGTGCCTGGTGCGGGAGCAAGGGACTTTCACTGCGCTAACCCAGCCATTGGTGATGCAGACCAGTCTTTGTCCGTAATTTTAGACAGTTTCAAGGAAGGTGGAGATGAGCCATTGTTGATGTTCTTTCTTATTGTACATCTCTCCCTCAGATAAAACTCAAGGAAATATTTGAAACCCCCACAGAAATCAGTCTGGTCCTTGAGCTGGTCACAGGAGGAGAGCTGTTTGACAGGTGAGTCGGACCTAGAGGGCAAAGCAACAAAAGGTTTGCTCCGTGTCACCAGAAGGATCATGGGAAGGAAAATCTCCTCACATTTTTCATAATAGAAGGATTATGTGAATTGATATGTTTTTCTTAAAATAAATCTTGATAAGAACGTTGAAGAGAGGTAGATGGAACTTGGTAAGATAAATAAATAAGTAATTAAAAAGGAAGAGCACTATGTCAATTTACCTTCACAAACATTTATGCTCAGAAAGTAGAATTTTATAAAATATTCTAACTAAATGATAGTATTTATAAGATTATGTTTGTAAGAAAATACTTAAAAATGTGTTCACCGTCACAATCCAAAAACTCATAAGAGTTAGTATTCTTCAAAATGATTATTTATAACTTATTCTCTCGAGGATAGGAGTCTATGTAAAAAGTTGCATGTTGCAGAGTAAGGCCTGCCTTGCTTTCGCCCACTCTTGCCTTTTGAGGTATTTGCTCATAGCTTATCCATCAAAGATGTTTGAGAATGGGAGAGGAGAGGATACCCCCAAATCTGAAAGAACTCTAAGTCAAGCCATCTTTAAGCATCCATAGCTGTCTCTCCTCCCTGCCTACTCAAAAGAATTATGGATGGGCAGGCTGTGGGGGATCCTCAGCTGTGTTCATCGGAGCAACAGAGAATGAAAGTGAAGGCTACGGGATGAGCTAACTAGATTGGGGGAAATCAGAAGACTGAGTGTCCGGATCTTGTCAGAAAGCTCCAGGAATCTTTCCTGAATGAATGAGTAACTGTAACATGAATGGACTCTTGAGGAGAAAGGTATCCCAAGGAGATTGGCTTTGATTGTTGAAAGAGGTCACTCCTTCCAGACTCCTGCAGTGGTCTTGAATGTCTGTGTTGCTCTCAGACTCACATATCAAGACCCTAACTCCCAAGATGATTGTATAGAGGCGGCTCCTCTGGGAGGGAGATAGGTTATCAGGGAGCCTTGTGTGGCTAGAACTAGTGGCCTTGTGAAGGCACCCGTGAAAGGCCTCTGTCCCTGATCAAGCCATCCCTCAGAAACAACCTGCTGGTGTATTGGTCATGCACTTCTTCATATCTAGAATTATGAAAAATAAATGTCTGTTGTATGTTATGGATGTTATAAGGCTACCACTCATCCCTTTGCAGCAGCCCAGATAAACTGAGACAAACAAGTAGACCTTGAGACTGTAACATTTCAACTACATTAAGAATACTGCATAAGGATGTGGGCATGCAGGAGTAACCTCCTGGTGGCAATTGTTAGTTGGTAGGCTCTCAGTTCTGAATCCTGACCCTACCACTCAAAGGTAAGCTTAAGCTAGAGGAATGTACTTAACTTCCCTGAGTTTTGGAATGACGCTGTTCAGTGCTACTAACAAATTAGGCATGCCAAACTCCCCATAAGGATGGACTACATATTCTAAAGTCATCCTGTCCCCACATGCTTGGGCAAGATTTCTCTGGAGTATCACCAATATTTATTTATGATGGTTCCTTTAATAACACCACCTTAAATGAATATTTTTTATGATTATAGTCTTTGTCTAGGTACAGTAACATATTTATGGTAAGATCCTACTGGCTTTGGAGGCATGAAAGCTCTCTAAGGAGACCTTGAATATTTCTTGCTAATTGTGCTCTAGTAGATAGAAATCTTACGTTCTTTAATTATAAATAGTTGCAGATAAGAATCTCACGTGGAAGCTACCACTTACCAGCGGTACTTAATGATTTCCCTACTACCTCTCTTCACTTGAGTTAATTGTGATCAAGAGTCTCCTCTTCCCTTCTCACAAAGCTTCTATGAAAGAATTTGGGATGAATTTTATTGTAGCTCTAGGAAAAAAAAAAACCTTAAGAACAGAAATGCAGTTAGTGCATTTAATTTGTAGAAATGAATGAAGTATTTCTGTTTTATAAAAGACTGACAGAGAGCAAATAAAGTACTCATCACGCTACAAGCTCTCAGTGACTTTAAAAGATAGATTTTTTTTTTTCACCTTGAATATCGTTCACATTCTCGGCATGGTAGACATGACTAGGACTCTCCCCTATACTGTTTAACTCACAGTTATTCTTAAATTATATCAAGTTGAAATAAATTTTGCATTATTAGTCAGTCTATTGTTTTCTTTCCCTTGAGAGATTAAAAAAAAAATTCTAATATTGTTTCTTACTTTGCGCATTTAGGTCAAGTTCTAAGTTGTTGAATTTCAATGAGGAGAATTTATTCCTGGTCTAGTGGTGGCTCTCGAGTAGTAACCAATGAACAAGCTGAGAGCAGCTGAGGGAGGGATGATCACATTAGTGCCTTAGAGTCAAGGTGCTTCGATTTTATTACAAAAGATCTGTTCTGTGGTGCTTATGAAAAAATAAAGCTGAATCTCCTGTTGAATTTAAATAAAAAAGCACACAGGATAAATGGTTTAGGATTGTGAAATAAAATCGATGTCTTTCTGTCTTAGAAAAGTCACATCCATACATTTTATATAAAAGTCTGCATAATTCTGATATTAGGGGAAAAGAAAGCCCCCGGAGTTCAGTTCTCCCCAGTGTTATCACAACACCTAAAACCTTAACATCCCTCTCAATAAACTTTCTAACTGAGCAAACCTGGAGCTTCCAGATCAGTTTTCTTTTCTTTTTTTCCTCTCCAGAAATGGCTTTATTTTACCTCCAGCCAATCCAGCAGTATCTTCGGACTGCTAATTAGCCTTAAAGGTGCCTTCCTGACTCTCTCGACCCAATTTTGTCTTATGACTCCAATACCTGAGTTCCTTGTAAGTTTTGTTGTCCTGGCTTATTTTTAATAAGGTTTTGCTTACTAATGTCAAACACTACACAACATAGAGATTACGGAGCATAAAGCCGTGAGTGTTGACCCTTCAAAAACAACAGGTTTTTTTTTTCTTTAACTTTTAACATAAAAACAAAACAGTTTTAATGTAAAGAGGCCGATTAAAAGGCAGTCCCTGAAGGCCCTTCTGGTTTTGCCAAAGATCCATCGTTCCTTTAAAGGTCTACATGTGCGGCCAGGTGATTTTAGCAGGACATCCTCTCCTTGTCACCCCCTTACATGCTGAATTCTGTCCCTTAGCTCTGGGCAGCTTCTCAGTCAGTCAGCTGTTTCTTCAGCACCAGAGCAAAGGAACCCTAGGGCAGACTGGTTCTGCTGGCGTTGTTTCCTGCAGAGAAACAATGGCTTTTGAATGAAGTCTCTCTCTCTCTCTCTCTCTCTCTCTCTCTCTCTCTCTCTCTCTCTCTCTTTTTATTGGTTATTTTATTTATTTAAATTTCAAATGTCATCCTCCTTCCCGGTTTCCCCTCCGCAAACTCTCCATCCTACCCCCCCTCCTCCTTTGCCTCTATGAGGGTGCTCTTCAACCCACTCACCCACCCACTCCCACCCCACCCTTTTACCATCTACCTATGATGGGGCATCAAGCCTCCACAGGACCAAGAGCTTCCCTTCTCATTGATGTCAGATAAAGCCATCCTCTGCTACATATGTAGTTAGAGCCATGGCTCATTCCTTGAATGAAGTCTTTACTTCCTTTTTGATCTCTGATGTCTTCAAGAATTTTAAATGCTTTTAATTTACTTTTAAGTTTTTAGCATTTTATACATGAACACTCCATTTATGTGATTTCCTCGTTCCTACTCCCTGTCTCCCTGCCTCACTGACTCCCTCTTAAATCCATGGCATCTTTTTCTTTGTTGTTGTTACACACACACACACACACACACACACACACACACACACACACTACTAAGTTCACTGAGTGTTCTCATGTGTACTTCCTCACGTTATTGGCTCACACACATTTCCTTCACTATGTAGCTATGTTTCAAGACTGACTGCTTGAGATTGGATAACCTATCAGAGGGCTCATCTCTGAGTAAAACTGTTTCTCCATCTCTCAGCCTATAGTTATTCATCTATGGGCGAGATCTTGTGAGATTTTTCCCAACCATATTTGCATATCGACTGGTGTTATCATTATCCAAGCTTGTTTTAGGCAACCATATTGTTGACACTCCATAATGACAGCCTCCCTGTCACGTCTAGAAGACTCTACCTTATAACAAGCATCCTGTTCCTCTGGTTCTTATGATCCTGTCACCTCTCTTCTGTATTTATCTCCTGGGGTCACTTATTCTGTCCGTTTTGGCCA
>JADRCD010155126.1:0-15768 GCA_019843815.1 Montemys delectorum | reverse complement strand
GCAGGTCCCAGTTACTCTCAGCGTTGGGACAGATGTTGGATCCTCCTCACTTCTGATCCTGAGAGTTTCAGAGCGCCTGGGAGTGGAGCTTCCTCTGGATGTCATGGGACTGGCTGCGGAGCTTGCGCCCAAGGTCCACTCAGGACACCAGGCCAGAGAGACTGGTGTGTTTGGTTTTTAAGACAAGGTCTCGGGGCTGGAGAGATGGCTCAGTGGTTAAGAGCACTGACTGCTCTTCCAAAGGTCTTGAATTCAAATCCCAGCAACCACATGGTGGCTCACAACCATCCGTAATGAGATCTGATTCCCTCTTCTGGTGTGTCTGAAGACAGCTACAGTGTACTTACATATAATAAATAAAAAAGATTAAAAAAAAAAAAAGACAAGGTCTCAGTAGCCCATGTTGGCTCAAATTTGCTATGTAGCCAAGGATAGCCTTGAACTCCTGATTCTCCTGCCTCCCAAGTACTGGGACTACAGGATAGATCACTCTGTCCAGCTGAACACCCTTACTTACTAGCTTTGAGTACATAAACATTTCATATTACATAAGAAGCTGATACTTAGATTTTTTTTTTAATCTATGACCTTGAAAGAAATCATAGTCAATACTTATTATTAGTTGTTTTTATTTTGGTAGTCAAATAAATGTTAAAGATAAAGTTAGGTGAAGCCTCACAGGATCAGAAATATAGTGATGTAAGACATGGAATTACATGTGCATTTAATGGCTGCTCAAAAGGGAGAGAGGCTGAGTAAGAGCCAAGCTTGGTAGACCTTTGGTTGATCTCCTTTCCTGAGCATCTAGTAAAAGTTCTCAAGTCCACCCCTGGGCTGCTTATTCTGGTCCATGGCTGTTGCAATCCTGCCTGAGCTCCTCCAGCCCTGTTTGGAGACAACTCCTGAGCGTGGAGCAAGGCTGGCCTCTCTCCACCTACCTCCAGGCCTAAGCCCCATTCTACCTTTTGTCAAATTACATTCCTCTACGCCCTGGGAAATCCCTAAGGTATCCATGATGTAGGACACCTGGATATCCATGAAAGCGGGGACAGCTGAAAGGTCCCTGCTCAGGGAGCACTTCTTAGGGACATTGGTAGCACTGCAGATGCTCCAGAGCTTGGATCAGTAAAAGAAAGAAACGGCAAGATGGAAGGGAATCAGCGGAGAAGGCTGGCAGATAGCACGTGCGAGGCTCTGGGGCCTGAACCCATGGATATGACCTACCTCCCATCGAAACACCCAGGGAAAGAAATCTCAAAAAGCAGAACTTGAGGTTCCTGGGTACAAACTTTAAACTGAAGCACCATGGATGCAGCGCTGTGTAGGAATACCCTGTTGCCCAGGCTCACTATTTTGTAGATCTTCAGTTACTCTCCAGGCCTCCTCGTTAGGCCGATGCGTGTGCCTACACCAGACACAAACTCCCAGACTTTCTTCTTTCTGGTCATTAATCTCCTCAAATAGAACACAACTATTGATGGAGCATTTACAATGTAGTAGGTAATATTGGTAATCTAGAGATGATTTAAAGTGTATGGAGGGATGTGCTTGGGTTGTATGCAAACACCATCTTATACGTGGGATTTGAACCTTCATAGATTTTGGTATCCACTGGAACCAGTCTCCAGGGGAAACTCTGGACAGGATCGGGAGAGGGGTAGGAGGAGGGGTGAAGGTGAGGTCGAGGAGGCTGGCTAGATCGGAGGCACTGATACCCCTGAGTTAATTGCTACTGGGAGGTGAGGAGATGTTGGGGGGGGGGGTGGCGGGGAGCGGCTGGATAAGAGAAATTAGGTGGTAGCAACTGGTACAAATGGGGTGTGGCTAAGAAGAGGAAGTGTGGTCAGAAGGAGAAGCTAGAACCACAGGAAACAATACCATGTGTGGGGAGGGCAGAAGCGTCGAAGGGAGCATGCCTGGCAAAAAGAGGAAGCCAGCCGTTTGCAGCAGGGCCACGAAACCCAGGCAAAGGAACACTCCCCCAGGCAGTTGTATGGGGTCACGGATGTTCTAGACCCTGTGCTCAGTACTATGCATGGGTTATCTGAAGTGATTCACAGAGCAACATTGTGCTCACCCATTTTACAGATGAGTCAGCTGGCACCCCTGACTGGCTAAAGAACCTGTCCATGGTCACAATGATAGGAAGTAAGGAACAGGGACCCAGACTCTTAAGGTTAGATGGCATCTGAGGGAGAATAAGACTGGGGTACTGTCCGGGGGATGGTTAGTAGAAGGGCGATGTTTCTTAGTGGCGATTGGGGTGGGGAGTGAGAAGTCAGCAAAGCAAAAGCTGAGGTATATATATCTGTGTGGGGGTGGGGAGTGGATAGTATGGATAGATGTACACACACACACACACACACACACACACATTATATATATCTTTGTACTCAGTATTCAACAACAAAGCTTGTCTCTTTATTTTCCTAATCTACACCCTTTTCCAGAGCCCAGCTGACTGCAGAGCTCCCAGGAGAAGAAATCAAAGAAAAAGACTCTGCCCGTCCTGTCTTAGCTACTTTTGCACTGCTATGAAGAGACACTATGACTGACGCAACTTATAAAAGAATGCGTTTATTGGGGTTCACAGTCACAGATCGTTAGAGGCCATGACCATCGTGGCAAGCAACATGGCAGCAGGCAGGCAGGCATGGCTCTGGAGCAGTAGCTGAGAGCTTACATCCTGAGCTGCAGGCAGAAGGCAGAGAGAGAGTGAGTGGGCTGCCGTGGGCTTTTGAAACCTCAAAGCCCACCCCCAGTGACCTCCTACAGCAAGGTCACACCTCCTAATCCTCCCCAAACAGTTCCAGCAAACTGGGGACCAAGCATTCAGACATGTGATCCTATGAAGGCCATTCTCATTCAAACCGCCACAGCTTTCAAAGACCAGAAAATCAGAGTGGGCATCCTTGAGAGACTTGAAAACTGCTAGGGTAAAGTGGCTTTGCCCCAGCTTTACTCCTCTCCTTCCCATGTGTTTGATTGGCTGACTTTAGAACCTCCCTGGTGGTCAATTGGTTCCTAACCTGCAACCAGCCTCTGCCCCACACTCCCTGAGCTCCTGCTCCCTCCATTTCCCTGGCAAGTCTCAGTTACATTCCAACCTGCTTCTACATTCTGTTTCAGCTTGCTGTCAGGATCCCCTAGGACTACAGATAGGCCTTCTTGAAAGCAGACGTCCTGATCTGCTTTGCCCATTCCAAGCAGGCTCCCAGTTCATATTCTACATTAAAGAATGGGAGTTAAGGTTAAGGCAGTGGGCATTTGGTCCTCCCTGAGACAGGAATGGTACTAGGGAAGATGAGTAACCCTCTCCATGGGGAAGAGAAACAGTGCAGTTTTCTAGGTAGGGAGTGACCTGGGGAAGGCCTGTAGTTGGATGTTTGGGAGATAGTGAGAAGACAGTAGGGTTGAACAGTAACCAAGATGGGCTTATAGTGCCAGGGTGGAGTACAGACTTTCTTCTGTGGGGCATTGAGAGAATTGTTGAACAGGTCATCACCCAGTAAAACTGACACTGTAGGAAGATTAGTCTGGACATAGGCTTGCCATTAAGTGGGGGTTGCCTCTTAAGGGATATTCTCCTTATGCATTGATCATCCCATCTCCTTGTCTTGTGACTACTCCAGGACAGCCTTGGGTGTTTGTGTAATTCATTCTCTCTCTGCTGCCATTGCTCCAAGTTCATCAGAATTCACACCTGAAGCTGTGTTGACTGTTCTCCTCCCCCCACCTCCTGCCCCCCATAGAAATGTCACCAGGTACCTGAAATTCTTCCTTCTGTTCTCCATCTTTGGATCTATGCAGTGGCCATCCTGACTGACGTTCCAAAGGAACAAAAGGCATGGAGACCTTTATCTGGAACTTCAAGAATGAGGGCAAGTTTAACACCACAGCCTTGTGAGACAATGGTAAGTTAAACCTTGAGAGAGGAAACCAGCCCATTAGCATAGGCTAGGAAACTGCCTTTTCTACCGTCTCTCCAAGCACACTTGCACGTGTGTACAGGCTCTCACTTATATACATTCATTGAGTCCTTGAAAGGTCAAGGGCAGTTGCAAAAGCACCCATTCCACAAGACTCCTAATTTATGTTGGGAACTCACCATAAAGCTCCCATGGCCCCCATCTTCCTTTGCAGTGATAAAGAGCAAGTCACATCACTGTCACACAGATGTGATACTTGATCAAAGCCCATCTTCTTTAACAAACCTGTAACTCCCAGCATTGAGTCACCAAGGCCAAGGGATGAGCCAGGAAGCCAGCTTGGCGGTGGGGGAGGTGGGCGCATGTGCTTTGATTGAGATGATACGGGTCTTCTTTTATTTCACTTTGATTTGTTATACAATTCAGACTCCATCCCCTTTTTGATTTGACAACAGCACATTTCAAAAGAAGTTGACACCAAGTCTGGGAAAATGGGACTTGTTCTCTCTTCAACTGGGAGTAGACCATCATGCCTCTGAATCTGTTCAGTAATGATCACCAGGCCTTCCGACCTTCTTGTCAGCAAGTTCCCAGGAAACTAAAGCACAAACCCAGACACCATCGGGCCTTTTTCTAAATGGGGTCTAAATACTCCTAATCTTTGGGCCTCAGAAAATGCCACCCTTTCTCTGCCTCCTTCCTTGGGTCTTTTCTCTGAGTCTTCAATCCTCAAATGAGTTCTTTTGCTAGATTTCTGGGGCAGAAGATTTACTTCCTTTTCACTCCATCCTTTCAGCCTCCTGGGGGCCCAGGGATTGCTCATTTCTTCTGTATGAGCCATGGTGACTCTCATGACCTACTCAGGATATTTGCAAATTGCTTACTTATTAGCTAAATTAGATAACTTACTTGAGGTATGCATCCTAAGAGAAGAAATTTATTTCTGCTTTTAAAAAAGATCTGGCCTTCAAGTAAAACCCAACAGTGACAACACAGGGTAGAATGGACATTTTAAAGCTCATCAGAACATTCATCTGGTAAATCTGAACATAGGCCACATCCCTAGGTCAGATGCTGAGCTCTACAACGTACAAGATGTATTTTCCCTGCAAGGGACTTGCAGTCTAGCGAGGGCTGGCTAACAGTTTCAACATTTATAAAATTTGGCTTTAAAAAAAGGTAGACTTGGGAGGCAGAGGCAGGTGGATTTCTGAGTTCAAGGCCAGCCTGGTATACAGAGTGAGTTCCAGGACAGCCAGGGCTATATAGAGAAACCCTGTTTCGAAAAACCAAAAAAAAAAAAAAAAAAAGTAGAAATGAAACCTGTGGCCTGGATCCTCCTACCTCAGCCCTCTACGTGTTGACGTTCCAAGTTCACTATCACACAAAGCTGCTGAATTTGGCTTTCAAACCTCTGAACTTTATTCATTCGCCCTCTCCAGTCTCCTTCTGTGTATTGTATCCAGACCCTCAAGTGCTTGCTGACTAGTGTCCATGAAGAAATAAATGTGTAGTCCACATCCATTGATAACTAGTTCATATTCCAAAAAAAAAAAAAAAAAAAAAAAAAGACATTAAGCACAGCTCTTAACAGAAGCCTTCAGAGAAAAGCTTAAGAGACCAGAGAGGCTGATCCTTCTGACTAGACCACAGACCAAACTAGAGTGGAAGAGAGACACCGTGCTGAGAGCAGAGAGGGAAGACGCGTGTGCCAGGCGTGGCTTTAATTTTTCTAGCAAGAAGCCTTCTCTGTGGCCCTAGAAGAACAGTATCCAGCCTCCATCTGCACTGGCAAACGGTGAGCATCTGGCTGTTCCTGGAGGACGGTCTGTTGAGTAAGTCAGTGGAGATGGCGGTCAGCACACTGACGGGACAGTGCAGAGGTCTTGGGGTGTGACAGTAAGAGAGGCAGCGTTACTCAGTTGTCTCTCAGTGCTGCAAACCCACATGCAGAATTCACTTATCACAGAAGCTTAGAGGCAGGTATTTGCTTCTCTATGAGCTTATAGTTGAAACTCAATGGTAAAAACACTTTCATGGTACATAAGGATGGAGAGACTGCTGCAAAAGGGCCAACGTGCACATTCTCTCATCAGATGATCCAGCCACCACCAGCGACTTCTGACTTCATCTCTTGTTGTTGTTTCCTGAAGTATTTGAAAACAGACCTCAGACATTGTAGTCCATCTTTAAATATTTTCACATACACTCTTTTTTAAAAAAAAAATTTATTTTAAAATTATACATATGTATGTGTATCTCTCGGTGTATATATACACATGAGCACATACAGGCACCCAGGAAGGCTAGAAGGTGTCAGGTCTCCCAGAGCAGGAGTTACAAGTGGTTACGAGGTACTTAATGCGTATTTTGGAAAACGAAATCTGGTCCTCTGGGAGAGCAGCAAGTGCTATACCACTGAGTCATCTCCAGCCCTACACATATGCCTTTCAAAAGCCTTTGTCTTGTACAATAGTATTATCACACACACTAAACTTAATGGTCTCAAAATATTTTTAATATACTGTCCCAATTTTAAATTTCCTGATCATCTCAAAATATCTTCTCACGGTTGGTTTAAATTAGGATCCAAAAAAAGATTTCCATATTGTACAATTCTGCTTTGTCTCCAGCTCCTGGATCAGTCAGATCACAGTATTAACCAAGTGGGCTGCTCTCACCCGCCCATCACCCTCTGTCCTGAGCTTCAACCACAGTCCCCTAGCTACTCCCAGGCCCCTCCCAGTAATCCACAAAGCCAGATCCAGAACAGCCAGGGCCCGAGGGAGCCAGCTCTGGCATGAAACTCAAAACTCCTGGATTTTCAAGGTCCAGGCATTTCCAACCATGAAATCTGGGAAATGAAACAAACAAAACAAAACAAAAAAAGCTTGGGAAGTAGGTTCTGCTCCTGGACTTCCACCAGGCTGGGGGTGGGGGGGATACGGGGGTGGCGGTAGGGGGGTGCACACGATAGATGGGCTGAACAAATGCACTATGTAGGTGTAGACCCGGTGGTTTCTCTGGAGGAAGCCTGTTTGTGGTTTGTAGGGTCCAGCTGGGAAGTCGTGTTCCCTAGGATTTCCTGCTGAGCGTGGTCCCTGGACAATGGGAAGGATGGCTCATCTGTTCTGGTTTCGTTTCTCTTGCTGACAAATTTCCTGACAGAATCAACTTAGGGGAGAAAGGGTTTGTTTTTAGACCACAAGTCCAGGTTACAGTCCATCGTAGCCGGAAGTCAGGGTGAAAACGCGGAGTCACGATCACGATCCTGAGGAGCAGAGAGAAACAAACGCAGGCAGGTTTCGTGTTCACTTAGATTTTTATTTTATTTTGTGAGATGAGGTCTTGCTATATAGTCCTAGTTGACTGGGAACTAGCCTCACAGACACGGCTAGCCTCTAATTCACAGAGATCCTGTGCCTGCCCAACAGAGGACCAGCCCTGTGTGTGACCTTCTCTGCAACAGGACAGGTGTTCACAGGCATACTTTTCCATCTCTCTCTAAAAATGAACCATGTGTGCAGCTTGTCTTTGTCCCGACCCCCTTCTCCTCCCCTCCCCATGTTGGAAATTTCCATTAAAAGAATTGTACTTCTGCCGGCGTGGTGGAGGACGCCTTTAATCCCAGCACTTGGGAGGCAGAGGCAGGTGAATTTCTGAGTTCAAGACCAGCCTGGTCTACAGAGTGAGTTCCAGGACAGCCAAGGCTACACAGAGAAACCCTGTCTCGGGAAAAAAAAAAAAGAAAGAAAGAAAGAAAAAAAAAAGAATTGCACTTCTTCTGTAGAAGATACAGATCCTAAACTTTGTCTCCTATTCTGTATTCAGGCTGAAACATGCCCTAGCCCAAAACTATCTATGCTAGTGAGCCCCTGCTCCCTGGGGGTGGAGGAGGGAAGGAGGGAGGGGGAGGAAGGGAGAGAGGGAGAGAGGGAGGAGGAGAGAAGGAGAGAGGGATGGGGAGGATTGGGGAGGGAGGGAGGGATGGGGAGGGAGGGAGGGAGGGAGGGCGCCAACCCGGCGTGGACAGCTGAGTTCTTGGGCTCCTTTCCATAACCAGGTAGGTCTCTGTCTCGTGTCTGCATGGAAAATTGTTCCCGAGGATCAATCACATTTAGGGGGATGGTCCCCTTTAACGACCCACTTAGTCTTTGGCTCTGGTCCTCCGCTTGATGGGCGTTGGTGGCAGAGGCACCGGAAAGCTGTGCTCTTGGGAAGATATCCCAGGGGACCCTAAGATGCTGGCCTCAGGGAGACGTGGGGATGCTGGGAATGTTCTGCTGGGCTGGCCTCCACGTGGAGCCTGCAGATCTTGGCAGCTGGAGATCTGGCCTGCATCTGATCAATTTTATCAGCTAGGCATTCAGAAAATTTCTCGACCAGAGAACATGTTGACCCTCTGAAGAAAGGAATGCGGCACGGGCTGCCTGTTTGAAGACACTCTGGGTTTTGATGAGGCTTGTGAGGAGACCCCAGATAAGCCTCAGAACGCGAGCCAAGCAGGCGGAGAAGCAGCTCCTCTGCCGAATCTCCCGAATCTTCCACAGCCTTCCATTTTACGTGTTTACCAATTCTGAAAGCAGATCCAGCTGTTGGGAGGAATTGCTTCCAGATGACATTATGGGAAAGGAAAACACGTATTATAAAAGAGCTGCAGAATAAAAGCCAGAACATGTACACTCTGCGGGCCAAGGTTTCATATGGACCATTTCCTGGTGTTGCGCAATAAGCCAGCTCCAGGGAGATGTTGTAAGAACAGTGCGAATAGGCAGGCTCCTGTAGTCAGACTAGAGTGCCTCTGGACTTGGCCCAATTTGGTGGTGGGGTGAGATGGGTTCGCTTGACCTTGATAGGCTGTCATCCTGTTCTCAAAACTTGCTTCCCACCTTCGCTGAGATTCATAAGAAAGCCCTAGGAAAAAAAGTCAGTGTGCAGGATTACCACTGAAAAGCAAGGCGTGTCTTAGTCCCCCTTCTCCCTCCCTCCCCCCGCCCCCCAGCACAGAATCTGCTGTGCTGGCTTTCTTAAAGATTTTAGAAGCTCTCTAACGAGCTGGAATTAAAGTGTCCCTTTTACTAATTTCGTTTTACAGGTCACTGGCTAAACCTTCTTAGAGTGGTTTGGAAGAGGATTAGGACGTTTGTGTCTCTTCCGAGTTGACTTTCCAGGCAGGGTCAGTCAGCAGCTGGAGGTTCCACTGGCCTGAGGCCAGAGCTCTGAGAAGCTGCAAGGTTTTCAGGCCTAGTGAGCACACTAGAACTGGTTGATCATTTTAAAATGGAAAATACTTAAATGTAGGACATCACCTCTCAAATCTTCGGGTCCAGAGAGACCTCGGAAAGCCCAGCATCCCAGTTCCCAAGGAGAATAGAAACCTCCGTAACCAGATAGTTACTTTTGCTGCCTCAGCCTCGAACAGTGGTCTTAACCCCTAGTGGGGTAAAGTGAGCTCTAGAAGTGATCCAACTACCTTAAAAATGGAGACAGGGACTCAGACAGGCGCCATAACCATTAGCATAGATGTTCTGTATATAGAAATTGAAGCCAGTCATCTATTAATAGCCCTGGTTGTTCTTGCAAAGGATCGCAAGTTCGATTCCCAGCACCCACAGGGCAACTCACAACTGTCCATAACTGCAATTCCAGGGGATCTGATGCTTTCTTCTGACCTCTCCAGGCACCAAGCAGGCTTGTGCCTGGTGCTCAGACATGCGTGCAAGCAAAACACACAGGATAAATAAGTTTAAAAATGAAATCTTTAGAAAGTTAAAATGAAAGAAACAAGAAAGAAGGAAGGAAAGAAATTGAAGCCAGGCTTGGTGGTGCATGCTTGTCATCCCAGCACTAGAGAGTGAGGCAGAAGAATCATTCATGTGAGTCCATCCGGGGCTACATAGCATGACTCTATCCAAAATTTTTTTCCATTCTCACTGGTCACATTTCATGTGCCACATGCGGCAAGCGACAACCGTATAAGACAGCATAAATTCAAGGCTCTCTCTGTTTCACAGCTATTTATGTACCATGCCATGCCAGTGAACAAAGTATTCAATATCTCTGCCTCCTGAGGTTTATGTCTTCTGAAGGAAGAAAAACATTTAAAGAAGAGTAGACCATCACAGTAGTAAGATGCTTTTGCTAACAGTTGCAGTCCAGGCTTGGAACTAATGACAAGCTCCAAGTAATTGAGACGTTCATAATGGGGGGAATCACCAAGAGCAGCAGTGTTCAAGGAAAGCATCCGAGGAATGGTGCTGTGCCCATTTGTTCTCCAGCCCTGATGGGGCAAAAGTAGGAACAATGGGAGCTTCTGGGACAAAGCTGACCCTTGGGACTATGATTTCCACTAGAGACATGCTCACCTAGGAGCATGCTGATGGATAAGGGTCCTACAGACTCCATGGCCACTCTCATCCCTTCCCAATGCTCCTGTTCCTGCCTTCCACTTGCCAAGCCCCAGGAGAGCCAGAAGCAGGATGAGGAGTAGTGAACCCAGAAGGACCGAGGATCTAATACTGTCCTCCAGCCTATGAAAAGGGAAGGGCTGTCAGTAAGGAACAGCGAGCTAAGAGGTACAGAGTTAGCAGAGGGGTCAGGGCAGGGGCAGGACAAACAAGAATTTGTTTGGTGTCTCTTCTCTGTCCTTCTGCCCTTCCTAGTCCTGCTCGCCTATGAAGGGTCGTTTGACCTCTATCCGTCCTTTGTTTCTCCGTGCTTCCTCTGTATTCTTTCTGGATACCTTCCAAGTCTCTTGGAGCCAAAGCAAACCAGGGCAGCCCTGTGTGACCATCAGGGGTTCTCTGTGCTCTGTTTACCTCACAGGGGTGGGACAATTCCTTTTATGAATAGCCTTTTTCAGGATAGGAAGTAATTAGAAGACAATAACACAGAAAGTCTCTTGCATACACCATAGCTAATTTTTTTCTATTTCTAGAATCTGACACAATTGTGGGACATGCATTATAACTAGTACACTAACAATGAAACATGATTAACTGAGGTCCGAATTATTAATTAATTCTGATTATCTCGGTTTTTACCAGTAGCTGGATTTGTCTACGTGCCTCCCTTATCCATATCTGTCTGCCTGTCTTCTCTAATTTATTTCTACGATGATCAGGAAGAAAACCCCAAATCTGGAGAATGAAGGGTCTAAAGAAAGACATATCAAGCCAGGCAGTGGTGGCACACGCCTTTAATCCCAGCACTTGGGAGGCAGAGGCAGGCGGATTTCTGAGTTTGAGGCTGGCCTGGTCTACAGAGTGAGTTCTGGGACAGCCAGGGCTACACAGAGAAATCCTGTCTCCGGGGGTGGGGGGTGGGGGGGGTGGACATATCAAAGCATCAGACATCAAGAAGACACTTGACAAATGTCAAGGCTGCTCAGTAGCTTCCTCCTGGCTGCTGTGGTTGGATTATGAGGGACCCCCGCCCCCCACAAAGATCTAAGTGTTGGGCACCTGGACAGCAGCTAAAAATTATTGTGGGAAATTCTGTAAACCTGAGGAGATAGAAGCCAGGTAGTGGAAGTGGATCACTCGTGCAGGTTCTTGGGATTTATTGTCCCTGGCTCCTTCTTGTCCTTTTTCTCTACTTCTACTGTGACAAAATGGAAACACTCCTTGTTACATGTTTCTGATGCTGCTCTGCCCAAGCAAATGAGACCAAGGGACCCTGGGCACAGCCCTGTGAAACAAAGCCAATCTTTACTCTCTAAAGATAAAACTAAGATGACAGCTCTCAACTTGTGGCCCCCACCTCCCAAAACAACCGCTAAGAATGCCCTTAGACTTCCACTCAGCTTCCCTCGACGCTAACATCCTACATAGCCAGGGTCTATTATAAACTCTGAGAGGCTACATTGATGTGAAATTTCATGTGTTGTTGCTGTTTTGAGGAGATGTGGGGGATCAAACCGAAGGCTTTATACAAGCTCTATCTTCAGCGCTTGTCGCTTCGTAGCTCAAGCTGGTCTTGAACTTGTGATTTTCTTACCTGGGCCTCATAAGTGCTGGAGTTATAGATGTGTGCTACCTGCCTGGATGATGTGAAATGATTAACCTAAACTATTTAGATTTCGCCAGCCTCCTCATTCTTTTAGTCTCAGACTTCAATTCAGGAGAGCACATAGGGTTTTGTTGTGTTCTTACTCTTTCTTCTTGGGTCTGATAGTTTCTCAGGCTTAGCCTAGAAGGGATCTGCCCTTCTCTTGGCAACACATTGGGGGCACATGATATCAGCAGAACAGATGTATGTATGCATGTGTATGCGTGTACACTCTAAATAAGACTTAAAAACAAATAAACAGTTTTTGGGCATACATTGAAGCCACAGGGGTGACTCATATTTAGGGTACATATTTTGAAGCTGCACAGTATTTCTGCACTGCTAATTTTCAAAGGCATGCATGAATTTTGCCCACAGCAGTTACTACTGTGGTGGTGGTCTTCTGATCCCGTCTATATTTATAATATGGAAGACCATTCTGGCTTTTTTTTTGCTCATTTGTTTACCCAATCATTTATTTATATCAATGTGTACTATCAGATATTTATCCTTTAGGCTATAATCTACTACTAGCATTATTTTATTTTATTTTATTTTATTTTATTGCTCACATCATTCTAGCGATGGGTATTTGGAAGCCTTTTCAGGTTTGCTCCTGTGACCTTCTGTTTTGGTTTGTTGAGACAGGGTGTCACTCTATAGTCCAGGCTAGACTGGTCTTGCTATATATCTCATGGTGGCCTTGAACCTACAGCAATCCTTCTTCTGCCTCCAAGTGTTAGGATTACAGGTGTAATCCATACCCTGCTTTTCTGTGGCCTTTAATATGACTTCACCCATTTAAAAAAAATCTCATTCTGTCCATCAGTGTATGTGTGCATGTGCACATGCATGCATCTGTGAATGTGTGTGTGTGGATGTGTTTGTGTGTGCATGTGTGTGTGTTGAGCACTGTTTTACTTTCTGTCAGAATGGAATTTAACGAGTCTATCATGTATTTTCATACCCTGCTGTTTGAAATCCTAGAGTGTCTCCTTTCTCAGAGGACCTCCCAGGGCATTTAAAATTTCTCCAGTGCTGTGCTAGAGAGTTTGTTTAAACCCAGGACCAGACCCTTTTTTTGAGAACAGTAGTCTCAGTGCCAGAGAGTCCAATTGTCCCTGTTCCTAGCACATAAAAATTATGTAGCATTGGGCAACTTACCTATGTAAGCCCAAGTCTTCGGTGTACAAGGAGGAATTGTACTTGTGGTTCTTTATGTGGTGGCTCCGAGGATTAAATGTGAACAGAGATGAAGCCAGCCTCGTGCTTGTCACATCAAGATAGGAAAAAAAGACGGGGGAATTGTGGGGTTGCAAGAAGGTAGAGGAACCCCGACCCCAGAGTCTGTTTGAAGCCTCTCACTCACAAGGAAACAAGCCCCAGCAAGTCAGCTGCCAAGGCTTCTGAGACAGTTGACATTCCTTCCATTCACAGACATTTAGAAGAAAATAGCTACTATCCAAGCTGTTCACTGCAAGGATTGTCTGCTTTACCAGAACCCATTGAGCTGGATGTTTACTTTACTGATTTTAATCCTATCAGATGCCCCCAGAAACCACCCATTGATAAGCTTTCTACTTAAATGCTGTTAGAAGACCATTGTCAAAGCAACGACCCTGCCTCTTCCTGTGAGGAGCCCTATGCAGACTTGGATGTTCCTTGCTCCTCCCATTCCCACCCAACCTGCCTACTCCCAATCCTCATGCTTAAGCCTATCATTGATAAAATATCATTGATAAAAGCTACAACTTGGCTTCATACAGTGGCTTGTCCAGAAACTGTTTTCAATGTCCAAGCCACAGCCCTGTTTGCCCTGAGGCAAGGCTCCTCAAGCTCTACGTCTGACAGTAGGGAGCTGCCCCTCCTTTACCCAGAGCTTCACTGGTGGTGAAAGATGCCTTGTTTCTCCTGTCCAGTGTACTCCGGGTGGGAACTAGTTGCTGTGCATCTTCAGTGAAAATCTGCATCACTGTCTCATCAGAAAAATGAGGTGACCCAGGATTACTGGGCTGTGGTGGCGCACGCCTTTAAGCCTAGCACTCAGGAGGCAGAGGCAGGAGGATCTTGTGAGTTTTGAGGCCACCGCAGTCTACAGAGTGAGCTCCAGGACAGCCAAGGTTACACAGAGAAACCCTGTCTCAAAAAGAAAAAAAAAAAGGTCGGGCAGTGGTGGCACACACCTTTAATCCCAGCACTTGGGAGGCAGAGGCAGGCGGATTTCTGAGTTCGAGGCCAGCCTGGTCTACAGAGTGAGTTCCAGGACAGCCAGGGCTACACAGAGAAACCTTGTCTCGAAAAACAAAAACAAACAAATAAAAAAAATTATCCACAAATCACTCAGCGTAATTGGGCCTAGAGGAAGCACTTACTGTTACCACCTACTGCTTCTGTACTTGCTATACTATTGCAAACAGAAGTCTCTGGCTCTCTTGATGGTACTATCCAGTTTCTTTCCATAAGAAGCTATGAAGTTTAAGAGGCTGGAAAGATACCTTGACAATTTTTTTGTTTGTTTGTTTTTTGTTTTTTGAGACAGGGTTTCTCTGTGTAGCTCTGGCTGTCCTGGACTCACTCTGTAGACCAGGCTGGCCTCGAACTCAGAAATCCGCCTGCCTCTACCTCCCAAGAGCTAGGATTAAAGGTGTGCGCCACCACTGCCCGGCTGACAATTCTTTTTCCGCTGTTGCAGAGACCCAGGGCTGAGTTCCCACCACCCCTTTGGCACTCATAGTTCTGGGGTATCTGATATCCTCTTCTGGCTTCTACAGGTATTGCATGCAGATAGTACATTTATATACATGCAGGCAAAAGATTCATGTGTGTAAGATAAAAATAAGTAAGTCTTTTTAAAAATTCTATGAAGTTCAAAAGTATAGCTCAGTGGTTCTCAACCTTCCTAATGCTGTGACCCTTTCAAGTAATTCTCCATGGTGTATTGACCCCCAACCATTTCCATTGCTACTTCATAACTTCATAACTGTAACTTTTTTGTTACTTTATATTTATATTTATATTTATATTTATATTTGTTACCTTATATTTATTTGGGGGCTGGAGAGATAACTCAGTGGTTAAGAGCACTGCATGCTCTTCCAGAGGTCCTGAGTTCAATTCCCAGCAACCACGCGGCGACTCACAATCATCTGTAATGGGATCTGATGCCCTCTTCCAGTGTGTTTGAAGACAGCTGCAGTGTACTCATATAGAGATGGCTTAGTGGGTAACAGCACTGACTGCTCTTGCAAAGGTCCTGAGTTCAAATCCCAGCAACCATGTGGTGGCTCACAACCACCCATAATGAAATCTGATGCCCTCTTCTGGTGCATCTGAAAACAGCTACACTGAAGCGAGCAGGGACTGAACTAGCGAGGTTGACTGGAACGAGTAGGGGTTGACCGGAGCGAGCAGAGGTCCTAAAAGTCAATTCCCAATAACCAGATGAAGGCTCACAACTATCTGTACAGCTACAGTGTGTACTCATATACATTAAATAAATAAATAAATAAAAATAAAATTAAAAATATATATGTAATTTATTTATTTATTTTACATGCATTGGTGTTGTGCCTGCATGTATGTTTGTGTGAGGGTGTTGAATCCCAAGCACAAAAGTTCCAGAAAGTTGTGAGTTGCCGTGAGGTGCTGAGAATTGAATGTAGGTCTTCTGGGAGAGCAGCCAGTATTCTTAAGCACTGAGCCATTTCTCCAGACCTTAACTGAGCTACTTTTATAAATTGTAATGTAAATGTCTGATGTGCAGGATATCTGATATGCATCTCCTGGGAAA
>JADRCD010155113.1:0-21102 GCA_019843815.1 Montemys delectorum | reverse complement strand
TCTCTCTCTCTCTCTCTCTCTCTCTCTCTCCCTCTCTCTCCCTCTCTTTCTCTCTTTCTTCCTTTCTTTCTTTCCTTCCTTATTTCTATCATTCTTTCCTTGTCCTTCTTGTCTCCCTCTTCCCCTCTCTTCTATTTTCTCTACTCTCATTTTTCTTTTTTTTTTTTTTTTAGGGTCTTGTGTAGGCCATTCTGGCCTCAGCTTCACTATGTAGCAGAAGATGACTTTGACTTTCTTATTCTTTCACTTCTTGAGTGTTGGGATTACAGACATGCCTTTCCATGCTTATTTTGTGCAGGTGCTGGGTATGGAACCTAGGGGTGCATTCATACTAGGCAAGAGCTCTACCAGCTGAGCTGTGTTTGGTCCAGGAGGTATGCTTTGTCTTGTGAACATTTGCTGGGTGTGAGGCAAAAGCACAGTGTGTGAGTGAGCTCTCCATCATTGTGACAAGTACTTATAGCAATTGACTCAGTAAGGGAAAGTATAGTAGCTGAGAGTAGCAGTTTTTAGTCTGTCGTTGTTTGTCTTATTGTGCAAGTTCCCAGACTCATCTGAAAATTATTGCTGGTTAGTGTTACCAATGTGACAAAATCTAGAAACACCTGAGAGACAGGATTCTGAGTATCCCTGGGAGGAAATAACTTGATTTCATTGAGGTGAGAGAACTGCCCCCCCCCCCCCTTGGTGGGTGCTCCCATTCCCCGGCAGGGGATGGTGGACTGTACAAAATGGAGACAGCAAACTGAAGAGTAGCTTGCACTTATCTCTGCCTTTTGGTTGTGAGTGTGATGTGACCAGCTGTTCCAAGTTCCCACTGCTTTGAGATTTCTGCCATGATGGAATGTACCTTGAACTATGAGTTTTCTCTTTAAGTTACTTTAGTCAAATATTTTATCAAAATAACAGGAAAAGATCCCTTCCGTATCTCTTTCTCTATCTATCTATCTATCTATCTATCTATCTATCTATCTATCTGTCATTCATCTATCTATCTCATTGTCATCTCCATTGATTTTCTCTTTAACTAATTGTCTTAGTTAGGGTCCTGTTGCTGTGAAGAGATAACAGAACCACAGCAACTCTTAGAAGAAGAACATTCTGTTGGGCCTGGCTTATAATCTAGAGGTTAGTCTATTGTCATCATGGCAGGGAGCATGGCAGCATGTTGGACATAGTGCTGGAGAGGTAGCTGAGACGTCTATATCTGAATCAGCAGGCAGCAGGAGGAGTAAGACACTGGGCCTGGCTTGAGCATTTGAAACTTCAAAACCCACCCCCCAGTGACAACCTTCCTCCAATAAGGCCATACCTTCTCCAACAATGCCAGATCTCCACAGTGCCACTCCCACTGACCGAACATTCAACTGTAGAGTCTATGAGGCCATTTCTATTCAAATCACTAATATAGTTTGATTCTTCTTTTTGAAATTAAAAAAAAAAAACCAAGCTGTGTTTATGCACACGTAGAGCCTGTGCATGTTGACACATGCATGTGTGTGCATATGTGTCTGGAAGCAAGACATCAGCAATGGGTGTTTTAGCTTTTCTCTACCTCAGTTTTTGAGATGTGGTTTCTCACTGAGCCCAGAGCTAAATAACTGACTGGCTGGGCTCAGCAAGCTCTGGGAACTTGCCTGTCTTCACCTATCTTTTTTTTTTCCCAATTGCCTGTTTTTTTCTGTGGGTGCTGGAGATCTGAACTTAATTTCTCATGCTTATACAGCAGGTGATTGGCCAACTGAGCCATCTTCCCAGCTCTGACATCCTTTTTGAGGAATTGTAGAAGTATGCTTAGGTTTAGAGGTAAAATACTATAATTTCCAGACAATCGGAGCTATGGCAATGAGAACAGAAACAAAAAAAGAAAAATGAAACATCTACAGTTGTCCCACTGACATAGCGAATCACTTACTGTTTGGCATTTCTTTGAGCTTCTGACCTGATGACCTTGTAATTTTACATAGTTACAAGCCAAGTGGAAGTAGCATTTTCTGACCTAATAGAATATTCTATGTGCTTTTCTATGTTCCTTCACAGCACAATCTACCCAATGACAATTCTGAATGGCTCTAGAACACTCTATTAAATGTATAGACCTTAAATCTTGGTTGGTTTTTGTTTTGCTCTGCTTTTCTTGAGACAGGGTCTCTTTCTATAAGTCTGGCCACTCTGGCACTCTCTGTGTAGACAAGGCTGACCTTGAACTCATAGAGATCTGCCTGTCTCTGCTTCCTAAGTGCTAGGATTAAGAGTATGTGCTACTCCTTCTGACTGGGTCTTTCTATTTTTGTTCATTTGCTTAAGAAATACTTAGTGAACTAGAGTTATGTGCTGGGCAGTGAGGGTGTTGAAGGAAGAATATTGGCCCTGGTCTGGGGAGGCAGGGAGGCAGGTAACTAGAGTAAGCACAAAGGCATAATGTGGGTTGTAAATAAGAGATGATGCAGAGCCTGAATAATTGGTGGGGGCAGGTGTAGCAGCATCAGGCAGGAAGGACAGATAGGAGAAGCCAGTCTTAGAAGGTATCTTAGTTTATTCAGACAGCAGGGACAAACCACAGGCATCTGAGGGCCATCAGCTTTTAGAAGGCTTATTGTGTTAGAAGTTTATAAACACCAGATATTTCTTGGCCACAGTTCTGGGAGATGGAGTATCCAAGACTAAGGTCTTGGGTCCAAGGCCAAGTATTAGATCATGTACCTTTTGCTATAAGATGAAACTGCTTCAGAAGACCAGCTAGGGAAGATCCAAGTACCTTCTCCCATCTCTGGCAGCCTGTGCCTTAGAACAAAGCACCAACAGTGTCCTATTGTGACTGCTTAGAGCACTCCAGTCTCTGCAGAAAAAGCAGTCCAGCTTCTCTTACCTCAGACCAAGGCAACTTTAATGTCTGATCCTACTTGGTGCCTCTGTCTGGTATAAAGCTTGCCCAGCCTCTCTGGAAACACACAAGTCAGAACCCCTGGTAGTTTTTTGGTTTTAGGTGTCCCATTGCAGCTGCCTATGGCCATGATGCTGTGTCTGTCCTGATGATCTGCCGCTTTAAGGTTCATGGTCACCTCCTGAGGTCACAAGGCTCTCTCTCCTAACAAAGATCTTGAGAGGGAACCACTTGTCAGCTCCTTTCTGCAACTCACTTATTTTTAAGCCACAATATCCTGCTGATTCAGGGACCATAGAGTCTGCCCTCCTTTAAGTTGGTGACCTCTTAAGTGCTGTGCTTTCCTGGGGGAGGATGAGCGCTTCACTAGAATCTCTTGGGTTCTTGGGATGGAGCCCTCATGACTATGTACTTCCCGTCAATCATATCCTTTTTTATGCTCTCACATTGAGCCTTAGGTTCCAAACTGAGACTTAAAGGGAGAAAGACCCCTAAGTTTAGCCAGTGCTGACAGGAAAAGGTCATGAGGTAGAAAGGACTTGAGTGATTTTGATACTACTCTATAGAGGGTGACAGCAGCTGAATTTCAAGACCTGAGGCTGAACTCTGGGGGTCTTCAGAAGTGATGGTTAGAAATTTTGCATCATTCAATCATTTCTTTTTGACAATTTTATACATGGATATATTGAATTCACTTTATCCCTCCTCATCTCTTGTTCAAACCCCTCCTCTCAGTGAACCGACCTCCTACTTTGATGGTTTTGTGTATCTATATGTGTGTGACCTGTTGTTTAATTATGGTTGCTTGCCTGAGCATGGGTGGGAGGTTATTTACTGGACCATGGACAACTTATCAGTGGCTATAACACCAAAGAAAGAGAGTGTCTGGCCCCAGACACCATTAACTACCCAGAGTCCATTAGGGAGGGGGGGCTCGTGACCCTTCTACATGTGTATCATTCAATTATAACACAACAGTCACATTAGAGTGGCACTCCAAAGCCCTTACAGTGTGCAGATATCTTTGAAGTGTTATGGTGCTAACCCCACTGGTTACCCTCCCAATTTGCAGGTGAGATAACTGGCCTAGAGAGGCCAAATTACAGTTTGAAATTTTACCGTGAATGGCTATCTATTTTAAGAATGGAAAACAAAGACATTTAATGTCTTTGCCATTTTCGTGCTTTGTAGTGGCTAAACTTGGTTGGTAACTTGACTAAATCTGGAGTCAAATAAAACCCAAGCTTCTGGGTACACCTGTGAGGGATTTTTTTTTTTTAACCTAATTAAACCATTTAAGAGGGAAATGGTTAAAATCCAGATCTTTTGAGGTAGGAAGATCCACTTTGAATCTAAGCCACACCTTCTGATGACAATTTATATATAAAGGACATGGAAGGAGGAAGCTTTTGTTCTTTGCCTTACAGTCAATTGGCAAGTCCCTTCCTTCACTGGCGTTAGAGCCTATTTCTTCAGGATTCTGGCATATACTGATGATCAGCTTCGACATCCAGCCTTGTGGACTAAATTGTGAACTAATGGATTCTTGGGCCTTCTGTTGATGAACAAACATTGTTGGACTAGTCTCCCACAGCCTGTAAGCCATTCTAATAAATCCTATATGTCTGTATCTAACTATATATGTACACACACACACACACACACACACACACACACACACACACTCACTCACAATAAATTCTGTTCCTCTAGTATGCCTTTCCCCAAATGTTACCTGGATACTCTGTCTCTGTCCCTTAGATTTGTAGTTATGTGTCCTCCCACAGCAAATTGACTATGCTTGGGAGATTGCAAAGGAGGGTGGGGGAAGGAATGCAGAAGAGCACACCTAGTTTTGTTAAGTATAGGGCTCAAGGTGAGGGTCCCTGTAAACAGCCAAGGGGCAATAGCAAGTGGATTAATCCAGAAAAAATTGTAATTTTCCAACAGAATCTAACATGGCGCTGAGGGGACACAGACAAGGGAAAGCACGGGGGAAGAAACTTTTAAAGGGAAGGAAAGAAATTGCTCTGCCCGTTTGCAGTGGAAGAAAACAAGTCTTATTTCTGCTTATTTCAGAAATGCTAGGGCATGAGAGATACTCAGGCTGGTTATAGTGCATACTGTTTAATTGCACTGGGATGGTTGAATGCCTGTCACAATACTTCCTCGTGTCTGTCTCAGTGGTCCAGGGTTGGACCAGCCACTGCCTCTGAGGCATCAAGTTGTTCATTTCCCTGGCTAATGATAAAGCATCAGCGTTTAACTGTGGATCTTCCAGCCACTGGGCTAGGTTCAAGGTATGGCAAAATGGCCATAGTGGACCCTTTAAGCTTCCCTTTTGGGATATTCCTGCTGTCTTCTCATATGTATCCTAGCCAGCACAACACCTCATTAAACCACCTCATTGTAGTATTTATCTCTGGCAAGAATTTAAGTTACACAAGTGTATGGAGTTTTTTTTTTCTTTTTCTTTTATTTACACCAATAACCTAAGCATAAAGCAACATGGAGTCATTGAATGAAATATGAGTAAGGCCTGTGAGAAATCAGGAAGTGTGCTTGAGGCAGAGGCACCTCATGGATGCAAAGGAGCACAGGGTGGCTAAGGGTAAGTGGAAGGAAGGGGAGAGTGAGATAGGAGAGTGGCCAGGAAACTTTTCTCCAGCTCTTTGGAGTTTTACTTCCTTACACTGGGAATCTCACATAATTAATCTTGAAGATATTACCTCTGATCTTAGCCTTGGAATAATACCAAGACATTTGGAGTTGAACAGTGTAATTGTCAACTCTCCTCCTGAGTTTTTGCTAGGTTGGTGGCTCTAGTTTTTCTGACAAGGATGCCATTTAAAAATTCCTTTAAAAAGAATTCCTTTTTGAAAAAACTTATTCTCTCACATAATACATCATGACCCCAGCCTCCTCTCCCTCCTAGTCCCCACTCCCCACTCCTGAGAGTCACTTCTCCCCAGTTTCCCTTTGGAAAAGAGCAGGCTTCCCAGGGATAGCAACCAAACACAACATGACATTATGCAATAAGAATAGGCACAAATCCTCATGTCAAGGCTGGATGAGGCAATCCAATGGGAGGAAAAGGGTCCAAGAGCAGGCAAAAGAGTAAGAGGCACTCCCATTCCCACTGTTAGGAGTCTCACAAAAAACTCTAAGTAAATCATAACATATATTCAGAAGACCTAGCACAGACCCAAGCAGACTCTGTGACTGTTGCTTCAATCTGTGAGTCCCCCCTATGAGCTCTGGTTAGTTGATTCTATGGGCCATGTTCTTCTGGTGTCCTTGACCTCTCTGGCACCTACAATCCTCCTTACAGGCCTAAAACAATAGCATTAATCCATCATTGACAGGAATGTCCAAATTCTAGGATACTAGAAACCTTTTCTCTTTATAATTTGATTTCTTCAGGAATCTTATTATAGTGATGGAAAGATGACTAATGCATTCAGCAAATAATGACAAAAGTCCTACTATTCATGAGTTTCTGAGAACAGAATGTTACAGTGAACGAGATTGAAGACAATCCTTATTATCATTGATGAGACAGATATGGGATAAGCCTGAGCAGAAATAGGTCCATGCTAGCGGATAATAGTATATTTTTGAAATAATAATAGTAAGTTGTAAAAAATACCATTTCAGGAGGTAGAGAGTGTCTAAGGCTACATAGACAGGAGAATCAGGACACCACTCAGCTGAGAGAACCACTTCAGCTCTACCATGAAAAATGGATATTTCTTTAAAACCTCTGAAGTTCTTTGGTGTCTCTCTTTCCCTGTAGTATTGGAACCTCAAGTATTATAAATGTGGGTTTGTCCTTCAGAACCATGACCCTCCCCTAGTTCTTGATCTAGACAAGTACCCTTATTTTTATTTTATTTTATTGTTAGCTGTTGCTCAGCTGACCCAGTTTAGCTTCTCAAAATTCTTCTCAATCAGTTCTGGAGGACATATGTATATATTTAGTTGTATGCTCAGAATGAAATATGACTCATAACTGGGATGCAAGGGCCTTTGTCCTAGATGCAACATTTTTATCCATTCAGTAAAAGCAGAAAGCCCTTTTATTTTTGGTTGAGTAAATCACATTGTTTTCTTAATTGAGCTTGCAGTCAAATAAATCATGGAAGTTGTTTATAAATCTTGGAACTTGGGCCATGGAGTTTTGGAAAGCAAACAAGAAAGCTACCATTTATTTTTAGTAAATTAATCTTATTTGCTTTGGCCTAATTCTTCAAGCCAGTCTAGATCTCCTTATTTTCTGATTCTTACAGTGAATACCTGTCATTTCTTCAGTCATTTGCCTAGGAGACTAGGAGGACCTGTTGAGGGGATGAGTAAGTTAGTGTCAGATTGGCCTACAGTCATAGGCTACACACAAAGGGATGAAGATGGACTCAGAGCATACTTGGGTGTTAAGCTGATAGGCTAGAGTCAGGAAGGGAACAGAGGAACCAAGCATAATTTTTAGGGTTGGGACCTAAGTAGCAGGTATAGTTTGTGTTTAACTAATATTAAGGTGCTGAAATACAGCATAAGAATTCTACATGGTTTCATTTTCATACATTTTCTCCATTGGAATGATTTCTAGGGTAATTGCTGTATTTCTTCTTGGGTCATTGAAAAAAAATTCTTAACCTCTCTTAATTTTGCTATCTTTCCCCAAATAATGAGGGAGAAAGACTAGACCAGAGATACTAGTTAGACAAGATGCTTCAAACAGCAGGAAAACCTTTCAAAAATAACATGCCCGGCTTGGGAGTAAAATCTCAGGCACTAAAACTCAGGTATGCACAAATGTCAGGGGAAATTCCCTCAGTGATCCCAGAGGGTACTTCAGCTAAAAATCCCTGCACATAGTAGGTGTCTGTACTTTTCCTTCTGTCTGTAACAGGACTAGCATGATGCCACCTGAAGGAAGCAGGGGACAGCTAAATAGTGAATGCAATTGTGAAGAAGAATTATTTTGTTCAGTGAGATTATAGTAATTATTTTTTCTTTCTGTTTCCTGAAGTGCTGTGTGCTAATGTTAGTGTTTGAGAGCAATAAATGGAAGGTGCAGAGATGGAAGGTGATTGTTGGCATTTAAACAAGACGTGGAGAACAAGGCGTGGAGTGGAGCAGGTATTTTGTTTTGAAACTAGACTATAGAAACCAGGGCTGTAGTCCTTGAAAAAGGGGAGGTTCAGAGGTGACCCTCTGAGCTGTACAGATTTCTGAGGGGAATAGAAATGAAAGATGTTCTCAGTCTCTTTTAGCTTTTGTAAAACATAAGCACCAGAGGGGCTGATTCAATCTGCTGGAAGACTGAGCCCTGAGGAACTGTGGGCCAGGGGGTGAACCCGGAGCAGTTAATCTATGGACTATCCTTGTCAAAGGGAGAGCAAGTCAGCACAAAGGCTTTTCAAAGATACTTCATATTCAGAAAGCAGAGCATTTTTTTTAATTATTATTCTTTGCTAGACACAAGCCTTTGGTGTGATGCAGGTTGTTGACCAAGTTATCTTTTACCTAATCCTAACAAACAGAAGGAAGAGCTTGTAGGTATCTATTGCAATGTGAGGAGTAATTCCATGATATTTACCTGACATTTATTTACACTAGGGTTCTACTACTTGAGATTTTGCTTCCAAGCTGGGCATGTTGGTCTGAAAAGAATTCCCCCCTCATTTGAAATACACTGCCAATCAAGGATATCTGGTCTGGTGTCCTATACTCTGAGGAGAAGAGAGAAAGACTAAGAAAGACACTTGTCTTTTTACCTAACTGTTGAGAATAGGGTAGTAGCAAATGCGGATTTGCAAGTATCCTTGTGGTAGGATGTAGAGTCCTTTTCAGAGAAGCATAACCATCACCTTGGGACTTGTATTCACCAGAGACAACATCCTAAAACCAGACTGTCTGATCTCTTTATGCTGCATTTTATAGATTTAACACTAAACAATAATCACCAACTAGATATAGTAATATGCATAGATCTGGAAAGAGAGTTGAGTAAAGAATAAATGTAGTGAGATCTATTTAAGCTGCATTCTATTATGCAAATTAAAATAGCATGGACAATTACGCATTCCACAAGCTCTCATGATATTTTGTTGCCGGGAGCCAGGGCCTTAACCTTGGCCTTGTGGAAAATTACTAGCTAACATATACAGCCCTGAGAGAACATGTGTAGTCCAACAGTAAGAATATTTGAGGATGTGGAGGATACTGTGACCGCTGGTTCCAGGACTGAAGATTGCTACCTGGCCTCCCTTGCCCTGGCCTCTTCCCGCTCCCTTGAAGCTTCCTCTTTTTTTATGCTTATATTGCCATCCCTGAAGTAAAGTTTTTTGGGGCTTGATCAGACAACTATCTTGCTCTTATTCCTCGTGTCTCTTATCTCTTTCAATCTCTTTCTCCCCTGCCCTAGGTCCCTGTTGAATGCCCCGCAGGTCAGGGCATTTTGTAAAGGTCTACATAAACCATCTTATAGTGGTTACCTACTGGAAGAAAGGGAATAGAATCCATGTGTGCGTGGAAAAACCAAAAGCCAAAAACAAAGGAGCAAATCTTAAGAAAAAGGGTCTGACTCACCTAGTGGAGAGTATGTGCCATGTGGAAATGTTCACTGCTCTGTGTTCAAAGTATTTTAAAAGGGGACTGTATGATGACAAGTGAATGATATAGAAAATGTGCCATGGGTGTATTATATGGCCTAGTCTCCATAGATTTGTGCTTTCAACACTTGGTCCTGAGCCTTTGGTACTATTTTGAAAGCTGTAGGATTTGAAAACAAGCTGTTAGAGGAGAGCTTTGAAGGTTTTTTTTTTTTTTTTTTTTTGAGATTTATTTTAGTGTGTGTGTGTGTGTGTGTGTGTGTGTGTGTGTGTGTGTGTGTGCGTGTGCGTGTGTGCGCGCGCGCGCGCTGACATGACTGCATGTTCCCTAGAAGGCCCGAAGAGGATGATGGGTACCTGGAACTGGACTTATAGGTAGTTGTGAGCCACCTGATATGGGTGCTGGCACTGAACTCAAGTCCCATGGAAGAGCAGTAACACACTTCATTACTGAACCACCCACCCCTCCACCGTCTGTTTTGAAGGTGGTGTCCTCCTGCATTCTGCCTGTCTTGACTTTGTTTTGCATCTACTGGATGTGAGCAAACCAGTACTACACATTCCTGTGGCTACGTGCTCTACCATGCCTTCCCAGCTGTGATGGACTGAAACCTTTAAAATCATGAGCCTCAAAAATAAAAAAAAAAAAACAAAACAAGAACAAACACAAATAAACAAATGAACCCCTCAAAACAAAAAACAAAAACTTTTTTTCCCTCAAGTAGCTTCTGCCATGTATTTTGGTTACAATAACAAGAGAAATTACTCATATAATATATAATGGTATCATCAAGCTATAAATGGAGCTAAAGTCTAATATGATAATGCATAGGACATTCTTTTGTTTGTTTGTTATTATTATTTTGTTTTGGAGACAGGATTTCTTTGTGTACCCATGGTTGTCCTGGAACTAACTCTGTGGACCAGGCTGGCCTTGAACTAACAGAGGTTCGCCTGCCTCTGCTTCCCAAGTGCTGGGATTAAAGGGGTGCACCACCACTGCCTGGCTTTACAGAGGAATGTTAAAGGTAGTATATCAAGGGAAGCAATCTAGATACAGAAGAGCAACCTGTATATGACCCCATCCGTGTGAGACATAGCCATCCTTATCTTCAAGGGACACACTGCAGAAAGGCTTACTGGTTACTGAAGTGGCAGACAGTACCAAGCCCTATAAATACTGTTTTACTTCCTGAACATGCCTATAATAAAGTCCAACTTATAGATTAAACACAATAAGAGATCATCTAGGAATCAAACAGAATAATAATAATAATATACTATAATCAAAATTATAGGGAGACAGCTGTTGTTCCAGACTAGCATGAGTCCTCTCTGTACAGAGTGTGGTTGACCGCAGGTAAAAGAGACTGCCTGGGCAGTTCAACCATGAAGAGGGTACTGGTGTGGTGGGGCTAGGGAACATGCATAGATAGGCACAGAAAGTTAGCCCGGGATGCAGGGGTTGAGAGGGCTGTGGGGCCATGACAACTGATACTGAGAGGAATTTCTGTTTGTAGTAATAAAAAAACATTTGGGGAATAGAAACTGGTTAGAGTTGTGAAGCATTTTAAACATAATTAATGCTACTTTGTACTGAATTGTGTACTTAAAATGGTTAAAAGCCAAAATTTATGAGGTTTATTTTTCAAAATTAGTATTATTTTAACATGTAAATTTTGCATTAAAAACAATTTATTATTTATCTTATTTATATGAGTACACTGTAGCTGTCTTCAGACACACTAGAAGAGGGCATCAGATCCCATTACAGATGATTGTGAGCCACCATATGGTTGCTGGGAATTGAACTCAGGACCTCTGGAAGAGCAGCCAGTGCTCTCAACTGCTGAGCCATCTCTCCAGCCCCTAACATTAATATTATAAATATACTAAACTCTGTTTGGTTTTATATCTTCAGTGGGGTGCTATGCATGGTGTCCCATATCTCAGTAAAAAGTGGCTTTAAAATTATGCAAACATAGCAGGGTGTAGAGGTACATGCCTTTAATCTCAGCATTTGGGAGGCAGAACAGTTGGATTTCCATAAGTTGAGGGCAGTCTGATCTGCATAGTGAGTTCTAGTTTAGTCAGGGCTACATAATAGAAAGACCCTGTCTCAGAATCCAAGAAAAAAAGAAAGAAAAAAAGAAAAAGCACAAACATCAGCTTCCTCCTGTCTTTAAGTTTTTTTCTTGGGAAAAATCGACTTGAGAGACAGGGAACATGAGGGATGTCGCCACTGTATCTCTGTCTAAAGCACTATGGGTATTCAGGGTGAGGATCTGTTCTGTGTTGGGCACTTTGCGAATCTTGACTTTTTTTTTTTTGCTAACGCAGTGGTTCTCAACCTCCCTAAAGTCATAGCCCTTTAGTACAGTTCCTCATGGTGTGGTGACCCCCAACCATAAAGTTATTTTCATTGCTACTTCATAACTGTAATTTTGCTATTGTTATAAATTATAATGTAACTATCTGATATACAGGATATTTGATATACAGCCTCCCTCCCCCCCAGAAGGGTCATGACCCACAGCTTGAGAACCATTACACTGATGTAATGCTCAGACAAGTTTTGGGAACTAGAAATTTGTCATAAAATTATAGCTGTTTTAAAGTGATTGAACTTGGCATCTACTTGGCACAGAATACTACTGCTCATGCTAGATGGAAGTATGAGCAGGTCTGTTTGCCTTCATGGTTAGCTTCTACTTTGGTGTGAGGAAGATGTTGATATGTGCAACGTTTGAGTTTTAGATGCAGATGCTCGCAGCCAACCATTGGACTGAGCACGGGGACCCCAAGGAAGAGTTAGGGGAAGGACTGAAGGAGCTGAAGGGGATTGCAACTCCATAGGAAGAACAACAGTATCAACTAAACCCCCCCCCCCAAAGCTCCCAGGAACTAAACCACCAACCAAAGAGTACACATGGAGGGACCCATGGCTTCAGCCTCAGATATAGCAGAGGATTGCCTTATCTGGCATCAATGGGAGGGGAGGCCCTTGATTCTGTGGAAATTCAATGCTCCAGAATAGGGGGATGGTAGGGCAGTGAGGTGAGAGTGGGTGAGTGGGGGGAGTACCCTCATAGAGGCAGGGGGATGGAGGATTGGATGAGGGTTTGCAGAGGGGAAACTGGGAATGGGGACAACATTTGAAATGTAAATAAATGAAATAACCAATAAAAATAAATAAAAAATACAAAGAAAAAGAAAAAAGGAATAATAAAAAAAAAATGCAATAGAAAAGGCATGAGTGAATACTCAAAATGTTACCCATTAATGATGCTGACCCTTCCGAAGCCCTTTCTCTTTTCTTTCCATTTCCTAGGGACAATCCTGAAAGAAAGTTGAGAAGGTAAACACTATTACTTTGTGTCAGACTCCTACTCTCCAGAGATAGGAAGGGAATGTCCAAGTGAGCTCTTTCAGCCCTGAAAATAACTTTTGGTTTGTGTAGATTAAGATCCATTTCTACTCAGTTTAAATTCTTTCATCCAATACCCACAGATCTCACAGAGACTCATCTTGTGTGGAGCGTGAGTTTGAGAGCTGCCACTCCTCATGATTGACAGAAGACAGAACATTTGTCCTTTCGCCTGTCTCAGTGATGAACAAGTGGCCCAGCTACTACCGGTCATTTGCATGCATAGTGAACCATTTCATTAAGAATTTCATTAAGATGGTAATGTTTAATGTTTCCTGGGAAAAATGAGTTTTTGGCTTGTTCAATTATACAATTAAGGCTGGAGAATTAGGGGAGATTGCAAACTGCTTGCATAATGTAGGCAAGTGTAATGATAAAACTTGTAAATAAGTTCAATAGAGTGCCATTCAGGCTAGGTCTCGGTGCTGGATCAGATAGGGATGATGGGGATGTGGAAAATGTGGGCTAAGGCCCAGTGAAGTTGAACTCTGGTGTCTGAACTCGTTGCTTTGTAGTATCTTCAAAAGAAGATGGGCAGCAGAACCGAGAGAGCTGTGGACTGCCTGGTCAGGTTCTAGGAAAGTTCCTGGAACCCACTTCTCATTTTTCTACTTAACTAACTACATAATTAGTTTTCTGTATTATGTATGTGTTCATATCTGTGCATGCATGCATATGTGTACATATGTGTGTGCATGCATGTGGGTCTTTCCTCTCACTGAGGCTGTAGCTCCTTATTTTGGTAAGGCTAACTGGCTAGTGAGCTCCTCGGATCTGTTTGCCCTCCTGGGTTTGGGTTACAGGTGCATATTCCTGCTAGTCTCAGTTTTTGCATGTGTGCTGGGGATCCAAGCTCAAGTGCATTTGTGCATACAGCAAGCCAAATGGCCTGTGTCAAGATGGCACACAAAACCAGCCAGTACAATTGACCCCTTGTCAACTCAACACACAAACACATCACTATTAAGCCTCAACCCTTATTTTCTTACTTATTCCCAAGATCTAAATAACTTTAAAAGTACCACAGTCTTTACATATTAAAAGTTCAATCCATTTAAAATGTCCAATATCTTTTAAAATTCAAAGTCTCTTAACTGTGGGCTCCACTAAAATACTTTCTTCCTTCAAGAGGGAGAAACATCAGAGCATAGTCACAATCAAAAGCAAAAATCAAACTCCAACCATCCAATGTCTGGGATCCACTCACAATCTTCTGGGCTCTTCTAAGGGCTTAGGTCACTTCTCCAGCTCTGCCCTTTGTAGCACACACCTTGTCTTCTAGGCTTCAGATGCCGGTACTCCACTGCTGCTGTTGTTCTTGGTTGTCATTGCATGGTACTGGCATTCCCAAAACACTGCTGTCTTTCGCTGTAACTAGGCCTTACCAATAGCCTCTCATAGACTGTCTTCAGGGTGCCAAGCCTCAATTCCTTTGCATGACCCCTTCAGTCCTAGGCTATCAGTTGCAAACCGAGGCTGCCCCTTCACCAATGGCCTTCCATGGCCTCTCATTGTGCCGAGCCTCAGCTGCTCTCCATGACCCCTTCAAGCCTTCAAAACCAGTACCACCTGGGTGACTCTTACACATTACCAAGTCCTGTTGCAGCACAAGGTACAACCTTGGCTATCCACAGCCATGACCTCAGACCCCTTCTCACTTGCAGCATAGGCCGAGACTTTCCATATAGGAATGAAAAACCAATGGCTGTAAGATTTCTTAACTGGCAGCCTTAGGCCTCAAAGAGTTTTGTCTTCCTTGCCTTTGAGGTGAGGCCATTCTTGTCTTTTTCTTGCCTTTTGTCCCCTAGTCCATGGTTCAGGAAGTCCCATCATTTTGAAAGTATCAAGAAAACTGATTCTGCCTCCCACTCATCCCACATCCCTACCTCTCTATGTAAGCTTAATTTATATAAGAACTAGTTTGTTGCAACGTAATTGCCCTGCTATGCACTTTACATAGGTGTGCCACCCTATTCCATCCTCCTGGGGGCTTTTGGAGACGGGAGTGATTGTCTCCATAACAACACATAAAGGGACTTAGATTTACTAGGATGGAACTCATTTTTCTAAAGGATTGGGGGAAGTACAAATGTTTAATATTACAGTGATGTATGTGATTTACATCTTAATATTATACATCCCTATTCTTCAAAAGTATTCTTTAAGTCATGTGTGGCCACAATGGCTCCAGACTTCCTTTTTTTTTCTCCCTGCCCCCATTAGTTTCCCAATGATGTAAAGAATATGTTTTATTTTATCCTGGATAAAAATTAGGTCTTCTATGCCTCATATTTCCTAACTTGCTTTTAAAAGAGTTTTACTTAAATGTAACCAAAGACTCAGTATCTTGGTTCTTTTTTTATGACAAAGCACCTGAGACTAGTTACTTTATAAACAGCAGAAGTTTATTTCTTACAGTTCTGAAGGCTGGCGAGTCTAAGACCAGGGCGTCAGCAGTTTGGTATCTCTGGTGAAGGCTGGTTTCTGCTTTCAAGATGGCGCCTTTTGGCTTCGTCCTTCAAAAGAGAGGAACACTGTGTCTTCCTATGGTAGAAGGAACAGTAAAGTGTAGAAGTGCCAAAGTTGTTCCCTCAAGCCATTTTATAATGATGTTAATCACATCTGCAAAGGCACTGACATCTTAGCCTAAGAAGCTCTTAAAGAGTCTATCTTTTAATTCTGTTTCATTGGATTCAGTTCTGACATGCATTCAACAGTTCTAGGACTAGTATTTTACTAACGATAGAGCCTCAAGGTACTGCAAGAACAAACATTTCTTCATCTTGAAACTTTATTGACACACAGGACATACCATGGGAGCCAAAATGATGAGACACCAAAGCCTAGTTAAAAGAATTGTTTATATCATTACTTATTTTGGCTTCTCTGGTTCTTAGCTAAGTTTCATCTGAGTTCCCTCATGTGTTGTTATGGAGATGTTCAACTGTTCCCACCTCCAAAGGCTCCTAGAAGGATGAAGTGGAATAGTATCTATGTAAAGTTTGTAGCAGAGCAACTGGTGTTTTAACAAACTAGTTCTTACATAAACAAAACTTTCCCAAAGATCTAAGAGCATTTCTTTCCACTGCAGTCTTTTTCCTTGCTCTCTTGGATTCAATCTCCTCCAGTGACTAGAACATGAGGTTACCTGGGAGCATCTGACCATACACTGGGACCCAAATCTCTTGCAAAGGTTTTAATTTTGAATATTTTTTGTTTTGTTTTGAGCTATTGACCTTCATTTTGGTCTTGGCACTAAAGAACCTATTTATATAAGTGGGAGTCTATATATTAGAGGATCAGACATGTATAGAGTTGTTCAGATTTTATATAAGTTACAGGGAAAAAATGAGTGATAGCTTAAGACAAGGAGCATGCAAAGATCTCTGGGAACATTAAAAAAGAAGAGATATGAGAGAGTCTATGGTTGTCCACTTGAAGTGGCTGCTTCATCCAAATACTCCTTTAGCAGATGCCTACAGAGTCCAGATGAGGGTGACAGATGCCTTGGAGCTGGCGTTGAACTCCTCAAAACCATCTTTGTAAGCTCCAATAATTTGCATTTCAAACTAAACATTTTGTTAGGGAAAGCCATCAAATCATTTGTAGCAGAGAAAAATCTTCACTGGGATTCTGTAGGCAACTGTACTTACAGGGGCACATAGTCACACACGCACACACACACACACACACACACACACACACTAGACAATAGAAGAAAAGAAATCTTTAAATGAAAAATACAATGTTCTAAGCACAAAACTAATCTTGAAAATTTATTTTCTCAGTTGAGTCCCTATTCAGGTTCCATGTTCTGGCTCCGTACTCTGATCCATGGGTTGTATTCCAAAACCCTAAGCAAACTTCCGAGAAAGCCAATACTTTATAATATGACCTCCCTTCTTTCTCCTTATTTTCTTCCCTTCCTACCTTAAATCAGGTTAAAGCATAGATTCTGATGTATAATGTGCCATTTTGAGAGACAAAGAAGGCCACCAGAGTGACTCTAAAATTATAGTGCCATCTCTGGCTCTTTGTACTGCTAATGCAGTAAAATTGTGCAGTTAATGTTTGTAAAGGGTGCTGGGGAAGAAAAGCAGTGTCTGAGCATTGGGTATGATTCCTAGGAAAGGGGAAAGAAGCATTCTTTCTACATATATCCTTAGGTGTCTATCCTCTGCCTGGTATGAGCATGGAATTTTAGGATTGCTTTAGTAACCTGCAGTCAAATATGAAATTACGAAAACGAGGCCCACTGACTGCTCATTACTCTGCCATGCTCATGCTTATAGAATACAGGTAGCATTCCCATTCCCATGAAAGAGACTCAAGGGCATGGTGTGAGAATTTATTCAGTTCTGATTATTCCATAGAGATGTGTGGGTTCTGCTAATGAAGAGGACCAATGAATAAAATAGGTGTTAGCGAGCAACAAGAAGTTTGGCAATGGGAAAAGGTTTATGAATTCACAGCAGAATCAGCAGCAGCAGCAGCAGCAGCAGCAGCAGCAGCAGCAACAACAACAACAACAAAGTCCATTAAAACCCCAAAACATAATGAATGAACCCCCAGTGTTGCAGGTGGTGCTTGCCCGTCTTGCCTCATGAGACTTCACTGCAGTGTTGGTTCTGAGCACATGCCACACGTGCACACACAGCACTGTGCGTGGTGTCATACCACACCAGGTGACACCAAAGGATGCCACCCAAAACACTTGGCCTCACATTCCTATTGTAGATCATGAAATTTTCTACTGTGTGTGTTTTCCTGTTCTGATAGAAACATATTAATTACTGAAAAGAGATTTTGAGTATTTCCTGCTATTAGTACTTATCATATATCAAAGCAGTCACTTTTGGATTATATTGGTAGAGTGTTTGATTTCTCAATTTTTTATTTGAGAAGAGTCCAGATGAGAGAATGACCATACTGTAGCCTCATCATGCCCCTCTGTGGGAGATCAGAAGGCGTCTTTGTGGTATCTGATCATATCAGATCAGCCTCATGTGGTTCACAAACAGGAAGAAAGGCTTAGAATCTATGTCTAACATTTGAAGCAAGCAAGGACAGAGTAGAAGATTGGGTGGGGGGAGTTTGAGACATCCAGGGCTTGAGAGGTAGATAAAGACTGAATTTTGCGGGGCTACTGGAATCAGGACTTCTGTTTTGTTTTTTTCTTCTACAGCTGAGATCCTCTCTTCCATCCCCTGTATTCTGTTGTCGATGCTTGCATCTGTGACTCCTATTCTCTTTCCTAGGTTTTCCATCTCCAGGGCTGTCTCTTTTTGTGTTTTCTTTAATGTTTCTATTTCCGTTTTTAGATCCTGGATGGTCTTGTTCAGTTCCTTCACCTGTTAGATTGTGCTCTGTAGTTCTTTAAGGGTTTATGTGTTTCCTCTTTAAGGGCTTCTGCTTGTTTATTTGTGTTCTCCTATATTTCTTTAAGGGAGTTTTTTTTTAATGTCCTTCTTAAAGTCCTCTATCATCTTCATGAAATGAGAATTTAGATCTGAATCTTGCTTTATAGGTGTGTTGGGGATATCCAGGACTTGCTGTGATGGTAGAACTGGATTCTGATGTTGCTAAATCAAATTGGTTTCTATTGCTTATGTTCTTACGCTTGCCTTTCACCACCTGATTATCTCTGGTGTTATCTGGCCTCCCTGTCTCTGACTGGAGCCTGTCCTTCCTGTGAGCCTGTGATCCTATGATCCTGTAATCCTATGATCCTGCAATCCTGGATGTGTCAGACTCCCTGGGAAGTCAAGCTGCAACTGTGATGTGGGTTATATGGGTTCGGATCCAGAGCCTAGGCTCTACTCCCCAAATAGGTGGAACCTGGAAGGTATGTGGGTCTCTGGTTGGGTGGTGAATCTACATCCAGGGGTTGCAGGAGTCCCAGTACGCCAGGTATTGGGCAGGGTTTGGGGTCTTACCTGTAATCCTGGATGTGTCAGAATACCTGGGGAGTCAAGCTGCAACTGGGGTGTGGACTGTGTGGGTATGGATCCAGAGCCAAGGCTCTGTTCTTGGCACAGGTTGAAACCTGAAGGCACATGAATCTCTGGCTGAGCCCAGAATATATCTTTCCATACAGTTTTCCAGACTCCTAGTAACATAAATACACATATGGAAAAAGAGGTTAACTAGCGCATTGTTAATTAAATTGGAAACATTTTTATGTATGTACCCAAGGGAGATCAGAGGACAACTTGAAAGGGTTGGTTCTTTCTTCCTACCATATGGTTTCCAGGGACAAAACTTAGATGTAGTCTTCTTTAGCCATTGAGCTTGGAAATTTGCTCTTCTCCTTTAATAATACTTCACACAAAAAATATTCTGGGATGATCGATATGCATCTAACTTACTCAGCTCTTCATAACAACTTCACAACCTATTATGATGTGGATGGGATTTGTGATTTATGGAAGCAGTTCTCTATCAGCTGGCATTGTGGTTTTTCAAGGGTTACTTTTACTGTTGTTTATTTTGCTTTTTTTTTTTTGCCCTGCAACAAATAATCAAAGATGTTTTTATAATATGCTTGTGCATATTCTGATGGTTTGATACCTATAGGGTATGTTCTGAAATACATTGTTTTTGGGTCTTAAATGCTGCAGCGACCTATTACTATGCAATACACCAAACCCGGTAGCTTAAAAAAAAAATTACTGTTTGAGTTCCTGAGTTGAGTTTCTTTAAAAATAATATTTAGTGAATTCTGGCTTAGGATTGATACAGAATTTCCAACCATTTCTGGAATCATCCCCAAACATATGTCAGCCCATTGCTGCTACATATGGAGCAATATTCTTAGCAATGATGATTATAAAAACATGGTATCGGGGTTCCTTCTGGTCTCTCTGGGCTGGTGTCCTAGGCAGACCTTGGGCACAAGCTCTGCAGTCAGTCCCACAACACCCAGAGGAAGCTCCACTCCCAGGCTCTCTGAAACTCTCAGGATCAGAGGTGAGGGGGACCCAACATCATTCCCAACACCGGGAATAACTGGGACTTGCCGGACCAGGCACACAGGAACTCCATCAGCAGAGTGGCTCAGGTTCCTTCCGGTCTCTCTGGGCTGGTGTCCTGAGTGGACCTTGGGCACAAGCTCTGCAGTCAGTCCCACAACACCCAGAGGAAGCTGTTGCACTCCCAGGTGCTCTAACAAGCCCAAGGTCACAGGATCCCAAAATCATAGGGTCACAGAGACTGCCTGAGTCTGAGGAGTTCTGATACAACTAGGATCACAGGAAGGCCTGACTCCAGTCAGAATTAGCAAGGGCAGGTAGCCCTAGAGATAACCAGATGGCGGAGGGCAAGCATAAGAAAATAAACAACACAAACCAAGGTCACTTGGCATCATCAGAACCCAATTCTCCCACCATAGCCAGTCCTGTACACACCATCACGCTGGAAATGCAAGAATCAGATATAAAATCACTTATCATGATGATGATACTGGACCTTAAGAAACACATAAATAGCACCCTCAAAGAAATACAGGAGAATACAGGTAAAGAGCTAGAAGCTCGGGGCTGGCGAGATGGCTCAGCGGGTAAGAGCACTGACTGCTCTTCTGAAGGTCCTGAGTTCATATCCCAGCAACCACATGGTGGCTCACAACCATCCGTAATGAGATCTGACACCCTCTTCTGGTATGTCTGAAGACAGCTACAGTGTACTCACATATAATAAATTAATAAATCTTTAAAAAAAAAGAGCTAGAAGCTCTTAAAGAGGAAACACAAAAATCCCTTAAAGAACTACAGGAAAACACAAACAAACAGGTGAAGGAAATGAGCAAATCCATCCAGAATCTAAAAATGGAAATAGAAACAATAAAGAAATCAGAAAGAGAGAAAACCGTGGAGATAGAAAGCCTAGGAAAGAAATCAGGAGTCATAGATGCAAGCATGATCAAGAGAATACAAGAGATAGAAGAGAGAATCTCAGGGGCAGAAGACACCATAGAAAACATTGACACAACAGTCAAAGAAAATGCAAAAAGCAAAGAGCTCCTAACCCAAAACATCCATGAAATCCAGGATGCAATGAGAAGACCAAACCTAAGGATCATAGGAACAGAAGAGAGTGAAGACTCCCAATGTAATGGGCCAGTAAATATCTTTAACAAAATTGTAGAAGAAAACTTCCCTAACCTAAAGAAAGAGATG